>BGPR01010542.1:0-52095 GCA_013235015.1 Araneus ventricosus
ACTATGTAAACAAACTGATTACCATAAAACGGAGTAACTTTGCACTCTTGAAGGTAGTTTGCACCACCATAAAATGTTTGTTGAAATGTGAAATAGAAACCAACTGAGTAAGGGTAAGGGATTGGGATTTCCCCCCCCCCCTTGTTTCTTGGAAGCAATGACTCGTGTATTCCATTCCTTAAACGTGTCTCTAGTGGAAAAAGTACATTTCTGAAGGCAAGTGCATTTAAATGTGAAAGATATTAAACCTAGCTTTCATTTTGTTGCTTTGAATGCCAATTATATTTGTTAGTTAACTTGTAATTTTTTTTCTGACGTCGAGTAACTTCGCACATAAAAAGTCAGTGCTCCAAGGAAATTTGTAATACAAAGCAACTCCAGTTGGTTTATTTTAAATTTATTTCGTGGTAAAGAATAAGTAGAACAATGCTTGCTTTAGCTTCAGATGTACCGAGATGTTCAAAAGGGACTTGTAATTACATGGATTTCTCTCCAGAGATCCTGGAAGCTTGCTTTATGCCAATTCACAAGATTAGTGTATTCTTAGAGAAGCAGACGGATATTTTTTGGTACCCCAAGCGAACAGTTTGTTACAAAAGAAAGCTACTCCATATATGAAAACCTGGAAATCCCCCTGATAATCTACTCCATATATGAAAACCTGGAAATCCCCTTGGTAATCTACTCCATATATGAAAACCTGGAAATCCCCCTGGTAATCTACTCCATATATGAAAACCTGGAAATCCCCCTGGTAATCTTCAACGAGAAGGAAAAGACCGTTACAATTTGTATAGTCCAGTTCTGTGACTCCCATTTTCTTGTCAATTATCTAGATCTTAAAATGATAATAAGTGCTTATCATAAGAAGGTGTGTAATTAATAAATATATTAATAACACTCCCGGTTATAATTGGATAAAAAGACTTCTAAAACGCTTTTCTGGTTTGACCGAACACAATGTCATAAAATTGTTGATTATAGTGAGGTATTTATAAAATTTATTTTTCTTGTACATTTTTTCAGTAAATATATCTAACATTGTACAGTATACAGTGAGTATGTTATTGAAATATACCAAAAAAATAATCATTACAAAGAATCCGTACCTATTAGGTAACTATGCAGCAAAATTTCGAAAAATTATAATTTTATATTAAATTACTGTATGATCCAATTTTTCTGCAAAACGTAAATAAAACATTTTTTAGATACGATTTTGTAATTCCTGCTTCAAGGTGCATTGAGTCACCATTAAGACTACCTGTGTGCCAAATTTTAAGACTGTAAGTGCGATAGATTCGTTGGACATCGCACGCACACAAACATTGCCTTTTATAAGTATAAGATAGTACTTTCTGTATTACTGTTGCAATGAATAAAATGTTTCTTTTATTTGTAGGGTTTTTTCAATTTATTTATGTACTCCTTTTCACTGTAAAAAAGTTGTTCATCTTAATTTTGCTATATTCGTGCAAATTCTTTTCCTAAGCTGTCATATTACACAATTATGTTTTATAATAAAGGAAACTACATTGCACACAATACATGAACATTCCACCAACTGAAAGGAACACGATTATTCTAGAGTGCACACCGGTATGAGGCTGATTTAAAAGACTGAAAATTTTCTTAAGAAATAATTTAGAAAATATTTCTTGAACACAGATCTACCTTCGAATCATTCACATCTGTATTCCTGTTCCAAACATAAAATTTAAATGTGCATAGCCGTGTTTATTAAAATTTTACCACTATTTTAATGCAATTGTTTTCTATATAAAATTTTTTTGAGATTTTTACTCTAATTGGTCTTGAATTCTTCCTATTGTTCATTTAAAGCCTGGAATATTATATCTGGGCTGGTAAATGAAAATTAGAGATGTTGCTATCATTTGAAGGATCCATGAAAATAACGATGAGATTCTTTTTTTTCCTGCTTTTGAGGTTTCAGCAGCATCCATTAAATCGATGGACGTAGTTTTATGATAATGCATTTGAAAACGGTTAGGAAGATAATATTCCTCAGGATTATACATTTCAAATATTGAACTGGGAAAAATGATGTTAAAAGTAGAGAAAAAACTTATCAAGGAAAAACTCTTCTCTGTAATTAAATAAAAATTCGCTTAATCAGTAATTAATAAAGATTTTTAAAACATGGCACATTCTCCCACCACAACTATAGTATGTTTGTGCAAAATTTCATAGCTCTATGTCCAGCTGTCTTCCCTGAAGAGTTCCTTCTTATTAGTAGAGATATATAAATATGCTACAGCTATTATTAACTAAATTTTTCAGACATCGTGGTTTCTATATTTCCTCAATACTTAATTAAATAAAAAGAAAATTACGTTTAATATTGTTAGTTACGCGGCAAAAACTAGAAACCTTATTTTTCGTTTCGTACAAAATTTTAAAAAATTGAAACTCATCGTTTTTCCATTGGAGCCTTCATTGGATCGGGATGAATTATCAGCTAAAAGTTCTAAGATTAGATTATTATTAATGTCCGATACGATACGTATCGTATACCGTACAGAGGAAAAGTAACCGAAATTCGTCTCTCTCGGGTTCCATAAACCACAGCAGACAGCGAACATGGAAGTTCAACATACAGAAGATTCGAATTGCCGAAACTAAATCGCGAAAACTTCCGTTTGCGATTATGATGTGTTGTGCAAAGCCCATAATGATGAATGCAGAAGCTCAAATACAAAACAAGTTTAATGTGAGAACAAGTTAAATTAAAGAACATTTTCTAACAGCACATTTGCAAAATATTTTCCGATTTGGTTTTAAATGTATAAACATTGTTTTGTTTCACAATCTTTGTGAAAACTGTCGTCTTCTGCAATAATTCTGTTTTTTCATGCATTCTTTTAAGGTGATCAACTATCCCCCTTTAGAGAGGGCATTTCTTCTTTTAGTAAGTTTTATCCATCCTTCGAAAAGTGTTCTTCTGCATGTTTTTATTAATTATATTATAATGTATTTTGAATTATTGTTGCAATGAATTAAAAAATTCTTTTCTTTGGGATATTTTTTTATTTGTGTATCTCTTTTTCATTGCAAAAAGGTTGGTCATCTTAGTTTTTGAAAAATTAATAAAATTTCCATGGAAATGCTTAAGTTTATAGATTTTAAAAACAATATTTTAAGTAAATTTTCATCAAACATCCTTAAGAAATGCACATTATGTTTACAGAAGCTTTTGAGATTATAAATGCAATATTTTGAATTCCAAAACTAATAAGTGTTCTTGTCTTCGTTAAAAATGTTCAATAAAAAGTGCATACCACAATAGAATTAAAATTTCACGTACCATGGAACAAGCAGACACTTTTCGTCTTTTCTTTTTTAAATTTAATCTTTCTAAATACAGTGAAATCTTGCATAACGAACATAATTCGTTGCAGAAGCTTACTCGTTATTCGAAACGCTCGTTATGTGAAACAATTCTCCCCATAGAAATCAATTTAAAATATGATAATGCGTTCCATGCCGAAACAATACTCAAAAAATTTTGTCTTTAACGTTAATTCAATGAAAAGTATATATAAGATCGTTAAGGAGCCTGGGTGAATTTCATCTTATCTTTTATGCAGAATCAACCACCATGTAATGTGGATAGGATTTTCAGAAATGAAAAGCTGAATGACAGCTAATCACGGACTGATGTATGTGTTCTGTTAGCCTAATTAAAAGAAATAAGTCAATTGCATTACGCCATTGACTAAAATACGCCACAAAATTTCTGACGTAGCGTTTCAACAATTGTAAATACACAGCCGAAAAATAGTTTTAAAAAAATGGCCTTAAATATTACTGGAATCAAAAATGAATATAGCCAAAATCATTCGTTCCATTCAAAACGTTTATTATTGAAAAAAGAAATCAAACCAAAAGATTTCATTTGATTAAAAATTTTAAAAAAGTATACATTTAAAAAAGTAGGCACCAGTACCAGAAACATAGCTTTATAAGAATTAAGGCAAAATAAAAGCGCCGTCGATATGGGAGTAACAGCCGCAAACTCCGGAAATTCCCCTCTCCTCCTCACTCGATATGTGAAACGTCGCCCGAGTCCTTTTTTACAATTTATTTTGCTCGTTATTCAAGGTTTCACTGTACACTATAATCCAACGATTATTATTCCTGAATGTAATTAAATTCAACTCATAGAACAGAAATTATTTGAAAATTTAGAAATAATTTTAATGTTTTTAAATTATTTTCACTGTTTATTATTGCTTCTTCAATTTATGCTTAGACACTTTGAAGAAAAGATATTCATTCAGAGTTCCAAATACAAAAATAAAGTCTAATTTACCACTTTTAAAATATTATCATATGACTTATAAAACACGGAAATTGCTCTATCGTTCCTTTTAAAAAAATGGAGGGGGGCAGCAGCCAAATCAAATATCAGAATGCTTGAAATTCTAGAAAATAATATGATCCGTCTAATATGTAATGCTGGATAGTATATGCGAAATGAAGATATAAAAAATGTAACTAAGCTAATCTCTTTAAAGGAATTTATCAAAAAAAGTAAAAATAAATAAACTCTTTGACATTATCAAACTAACCTCAACCTGAAAGTCATAAAAAAAATACCATCCACTCTCAAATCAAAAATATTTCCGACAACCATTCTGTTAGTAACAAGGCCATTGACAATTAAAATTAATCTTTAAATTAAAATAATTTAAAGTTAAACGGCTACCCTGTTTATTTCTTTAAAATTAAGAATAAAAGAATTTTTAATCTCTTAGGTTTTAATTAATTAATTTTTTACTTCTCAAATCTCCATTGCAGTGGAAGTAGCTATAATACTCAAACTACACCTTCTTACTAAAGGCTCCCCTGCAAATTTCTCTGAATTATAAGAATAAAATTTATAAAATTAATAAAAACAATTTTAAAAAATTTTAAAATACTGAAAAACAAAATAAAAGCTGTAGAAAAAACTTTATGAAAAACAACAACAAAATTATCAGGATTTTAGTTAGTGTATCTCTCACTAGATGGAGATAGGTGCGCACACCTATAAACGAAGTTCACTTTTGAACGCCGTTTCTTTCCATTTCACAACAAGAGAGGCAAGACATTTTAAGTCCCTTTTTTCAAACTATGTTTAAAAGATAGATTTTAATTTCTTCTTTGTGCATAAATGATTTTCTTTTCAATTTTTTCCGAAATAGGTTCAAGCCTTAGAGAAAAATTCAAATTTAGACCCTAAGGTCATTTTCCCCGGACAGAAAACCTATTCTAATTTTGAATCTGCATGGGTGAAGGCCTCTGATGACATCATCCACCAGATTCTTCATCCTCCTCGTCCTTTTTCATTCGTTTTTTGTTAATATTATTGTATTTCCACCTCTAACACAATTAAAACTTCCCTTAATTTGAACTTATATCTTTGTACCTCGCAATTTTTTCCTGGATGATGCTGCAATTTGCGCGCACCAAATAAATTGCTTCTATTATTGTTGTTTTTGTCTTTTTTTATATATTTTTCTACTTTTTCTATCTACGAGGAAAGCACTTTGCCGTTCGAGTAGTTGATTCTCTCTCCTCAGAACGTGCAATTGATGCTGGAGTAGTTCAGGGATCCAAGGTTTGACCATATTTGCTCAACATCTACGGTAATGATATTCCCAGTCCCAGGAACTGTCAGACAAAAGTCTGTCTATTCGCCGTTGACACTGCCGTTATGAGCACCGGTGCATCCTATCACGTAATGACCAAATGGAAAATTAAAGCGAATTCTGATAAATGCCAATCTGTCTATTTTACGAGGCGGAGAAACACACCATGTCCTCCAAAATTATATAGGCGCCCTATTCAATGAAAAAAGGAACTAAATACTTGGGTGTCACTTTGGAAAAAGGACTCACTTATAAATCCCATGTTACCGAAGTCAAAAACAAAGTTACTGCTGTGAATAGAAAGTTGTACTATGTTATGGGGGAAAACTCCAAACTCTTTCTAAGAAATAAACTTCTGTTGCACAAGACCCTTATGCGTCCCATTATCAGCTATGCATCTATTGTGTGGGGAGCTGCGGCCAAAACGAACATCAATAAACTGGAAACCAGCCAAAACAAAATTGCAAGACAAGTCAGAAAAGCCCCTTAGTTTGTTAGAAACAAACATATTTAAAAATAACTTAAACTAAACCCAATCCTTGAATATTTTTAAAAATTGTCCCTAAGTTTCTTCAAAAAATTAGATAACCAGACAAATACTGCAATAGCCAAAATGCCAAGGTATGAACCGAGAGAACCCAGGAAGAAAAGACGCCCAAGAACACTGCTCCTTAATGACTAAGGATTAGAGCCATGCAGAAGAGACAAGTCACCCAGCCAGGAAACTTTGAGTGATCAGTATCGGAGATTGAGGACCATTGAGTCCAAGCGCTCTGTGTAAACAAATTCACCCCTGGTGTGAAAAGGGGGTTTGCCTGCTAAATGGCACGCAGTCTCTTGGGGCTGTGCAGAATCGCTAGCAAAAGATTCTGAACACAAAATTTTTGAAAACTCGGGGATGCAAATGCTTTTAGCGCCTTGAATGAAGTGAACATTTCATAACTCTGAGAAATAATGACAATCATTATTGTTTCTAGAGGCAATGCTAAGAAATTTTGATGATGAATACTTGCCCATTTATTGTATTAAATGACTTCTCATTTCGTTAGAAATATGTGATGAGTATGTTTAAAGGAAATTTTTTCTTCAGTTTGAACATTTTAAATACCTTTTATTGATAAAAATTCTTTATTTTTAAATAGTTCAGATGCTAGATTTCTACAATCTAAAACAGATGAATGAATTACGGTCTTATATGTTATTGTGTATAATGAAATATCTATTTGTCTTAGAACGCCTTTTTCCCTATCGTACCTTTCATTTTATGAGGCTCAAGTATAAAAATGGTAACCAATCCATGATTTCAAACGAGCGTTGGTATGAGAATATGCTGCAGATCATCTAATATGTATTAAGATTAAATGTGTGTAAATATGTTGTGAAAGAAAAGCTAGAAGAGTTATCAGGGTAGATGTTAAGGACATTGGATTCATGCGTTGACTGCAGCGCCACCTGTCATGAATCCTAGCATTTTCATGGTAGTACAATCCGACCTCTACTAATAATATGCAAGCATTGTTTGCTATTTCCGAAATTTATACGCTTCTTCTGTACATAAACTAGACGCGGGATGGTCAGAGAAGCAGAGGTGCCTGGTGTGGATATTGCAGTCTCTCTAAATATATCACTGCTATGGTTTGTCTGAGGCTGTCGATTGCCATAATATTTGGTGGCTCCTACATCTAAAATAGTTCAAATTGAGATATTATTTGAGACTGATTAAACCTGCCAGTTCTTATTGGGTGTTTTTTCGGTGTGAATAGAGACGAGGTAACCCAGCAATTCGGAATGTACTTATAGAATCCTTTATTTTATTTAACTGATTATTGAAACAAGAATCGCTAAAATTATACTTTGAAGACATTTATCTTTCAAGAATAACACTTTTACGCCTGATTTGATATGTATTTCCCACATATCTCACGAATGAAATTTCTCCTATTATCAAATAATAAAGCATTAAGTACTACGTGAAACAAAATGATTGACTACATATTACACAAATTTAAAGAATCGATATGAAAATTTATTTACCATTTTAAAGTAGTAAAAGTTAAAAAAAAACGTTATGAATTTCCATGGCGGGTTGTAACTCCTTTTCCAAGACGTTTTCCCTCTCCTCAGATAATAGCCAATCTCTGTTAAACTCTGACAGTTTCACTCTCCTCCACTTCGTCTCAAGATCTTCTCTGCTGACCACTGCTTGACTCCTATTTTCCTCAGAATTGTTTCCAGTTTTTCTCAGAACTACCGCGCGAAGGACCTGGCTTCTAAGAAGCTCCAATATACGCACCCCCGCCGTGCCTCTCCTCACTGCTGAAATGAATCATATACAGCTTATTGACAGATATTTCTCGCCATGCTGGACTCGGTACTCGTCAAGAATGGAGGTAGCCCTTTTTTGAGGGGCGTGTACTCCGGAATTTGTCAAGAAGATTATCATTTGTCTCTGTTTTCGGGATTATTCTTTAAATTAAGTGTGGGTCCGTTGGCCTGCTGCAGGAAAAATATAACACCTCTGTCTGTCAACTTGCAGCGATCTTTTGAAGCCTCTCCTGCCTATTTACTAGCTTTTAACCCTATGGTGTCCCAAGCCGTCCTGTTCGGCAGAGGACGAGGTCAGGCGGTTTAGTGAATTTTAGGGCACCACTAGATGATCCGAGCCCCTTGACAGCAATATGCGGTTTTGTCAAGCCATTCTGCCGGAGTGAGGAAAAGTTTACCATCTGAAATAGTATTTATCAGTAAAGGAAAAAATTCTAAATTCCACTAAAGGATACAATTTTTTTCCTATGCTTTTAATTATGATTGCACGTTTCAAATTGTTTTATACATAAAATTAGTCTTGGGAACCTTTTTGTATTGAAAGGCCTCACTAAATTTCGTCAGTTGAGCAAAAGGGCGCACAAGCAAAATCTTCAATATTGTTCTTCTGTAATTATTATTATATTACAGATACGTTTATTATTTTAATTCTAAATGTAAATAACTGGTAAGGCCTCATAAGAAACTCAAAGAAGCCGCATGCGGCCTTAAACCCGCAGATTCCCCACCCCTGCATAAGATTTCTAATTTCATTAGTAAAAAAAATTAGAAAGGCTCTTTCTTTCTTTTTTTAATATTTATCGTTTGATACTAAATAATTCGGACAGAATTTTTTTAACTGGCATTTCTTTTCTGATAGAAAATTTTTAATTACAAACTGATTAATTGTTTTTACTTGCATTGCTGCAAGCAATTTTCAATGTTCAAAATAAATACCACACAATTAACTTTTTTTGTTGATTACCGGGGCCAATTATAGTGACCGTTAATTAAGGTGAAAATTAATTTTTGATTAACATAAATTAAAGACTGCCTTCAAGATTGCTGAACAAGATATCGGAATAAATTTAACTTTGATATATGTAATTTTTGTAATATTTAACATAGCATATACTAATAATTCAATTATATATTAAGTCAATTGATAAATAAACAGAAAATTGAAAACTTCAATGATTATATGGTGATTATAAAAAAAAAAACTTTGCCGATATATGACCCGGAACTGGCCCACTGGCTAAATCTAAATCTGTGTTTAGCACAGTTTCAGGCATTTTCTTATTAAGATTTCATTTGAACCCTGGGACTAAGTAGCAGTGCATGTGTACTGGCATGTAATGAACTATGTAACGGGTCTATTCTGGTACCCCCGGTTGGGGTGGGAGACGTCACTTTTCCTGTTGTTTACGTTAAGAAAATGTGACGTCTCCCACCCCAACCTGGGGTACCAGAATAGACCCGTAAGTCAAGGAGATGGCGCTGTTAAGCAGCAGGTTACTCCCCATCCACAAGGAGAGAGATATGATACATTAAGAAGAGTTATTATTTTTCCGTAATTAACTTCTTTGGGTTTGATTTAGTATATGAACAATTAATTTTCAATTAAATGTAAAATATAGTTTTCTGTAAAATAACGCTGACAGTTTATATCGAAATTCCTTAGGTTGCCAAATGGAATAATTAAAAATTTGTTTATTCCTCTTTCAATGTATTACGAGACGCCTTCGTCATTTATAATTATATTATTGAAAATCAAATACAAGATTCGCAACAGTAAATAACATGCATATAAATATATATATATATATATATATATAACAATTATATAACATTGAACAATATTATAAATAAAATATTATATGATGTTAAAAAATTCTTATATTTTACACTGTTTCAATATTGGGGAAAATATTGTATAATATTACTTTTTCAAATTTTAAGAAATTGTATATTATGTTCTTATAGAATAATTTTGAGAAGGGTTAATTTTTTATTCCTCTTTCAATGTATTACGAAACACATCTTTATATTGTTTTCGCAATATTGAAATCCAATATGCGCGTTTTACTAAATTACATTGAATAACGTCCATAAACATAGAATTCATGATGTTGTGTTCATTGCATTGCAGAGTATGATCAGGCTGCCATCTGTTGACGACAAAAATAACTTCACATTTAAAAGAACGTTTCATTTTGATTTCGAAAAATTGTTCCTTTTTCCTTAACAATTTTAAGATAATTATAGATTTTAATTTTTTTATATTCCTCTTTCAGTATATAGCGAGATGCCTTTCATATGTATAATATTTTTGCGGTATTGAAAATAAAATGCTTGATTTTCATTATGCACATTTAAACAAATAATACTGAAAAACGTCGAAAATTTGGAAATTAAAATATCGTTTCATAGTATTGTATAGTATGATATAATATTCAGCATCTTAAAGAAAAATTGTTCCAGTGGAGTTCTTTAAAATAAAACCTCAAATTAAGTGATATTCCGTGTTAAAATGAAGATTTTTATAAAATACATTGGTTTATATTCTATATCTCGAAAATGTTGTTACATACTATATAATACTTTTCTACGGCATTCGGTGTTCCTCGGGGTTCATAATATTGTATAACATTGTGCAAAAATTATATAATATATTTCTGTGCAACGGGAGTATAATTTGCCTTTATTGCTCCCAATGACTTAGCAAATGTAAATGTTGACCGAGGCATGGTTTTATTTTATCGCCTCACTCCGATAATATTTAGCATTAAAAAGTGACATCTAATGGCCCCTAAAACTGGAGCACGGAAGAACTCCACTCTACTTGCAGACCTCTCACTACGTCCTTGGCTATTGCTTTTATTACTTTTTCTTCACACTAATTCATGCACACAATTGCGGACTGGGTCTGAAAAGAGTGGTTGCCTTGAGACAATGGGGGCCCCTATCACATCTACGTCACCATCTCAAATATATTTTTTGATATTATTTATTACAAATATCATAAATTAAAATCAATAAGTTAATATAATCTATTCCTAATCTAAAACTCTATTATATATATATTACTAAATACAGTATACACGTATTATTGAAAGTAATAAATAGCAAATAAAATGTAATTTTATGATTAAATATTAAATAATTTTGGTGGTTGTATAGCATACTGTAATTTTGGAACTATACTGTTATATTGAGAATATTTTAACCAAACTGATAATAAAGTGCAAACTATTTACCAATTTAATTTTTTTTAAAAGAATAATTCTAACTGTAGATTAACAACTCAAATGTACAGAAATGTATTACATTTGGTCCACTTCATTAATGGCAACTCAGGAAACATTTGTGTTCTCTAGATGATTGTGCAAATAATAAGTACTCTATATCCAAATCATCTAGAAATTCCTTATCATAGCAACGTACAGGAATTCCAAGTTCTCCTCAGAATTTAATTTCGTAATATGGTCTTTAAGATCTAGTCGACACATATCCTGGGGGCCCGAATTGTCTTATGTTAAGGGGGCCCACTTGCCATCGGGCAAGCTGGCAACCTGGCCAGTCCGCCACTGCATGCACATTTGTCATATTTAGATGAACATATTCTTTGATTGGTGCAGTTGCGTAGAAGAATTATTCATATAACTTTTTGAAAAGTTAAACATAATTCATTGTTATTTAAAACAAAACTATTAACTGATATGTAAAGAAAGGACAACATGAGCGTTTCTTTTATGTCCTCAGTAGAAAAAATAAGTCCAAAATCAGTAGTGCCCCAGCTACTTTCAGACATCTGGTCAATTTATACACTACCGGCCAATATTATTGCAAGATTTCTAAAATGAGAAACATTTAAAGTCAAATTGAATATAATGGTTCACAATCAGTTGTTGAGAATCGTGGGGCGTACAATCGCTAGCATTCCCAATTTACAGTGCAGATTTTGTCGCGAGGGCATTTAGAGGAACGTCTAGGAATTCATAAAGACAGAAAGGGATTTCGTCTTACCTCCCTTTATACAAAGCTTACAGTGATATGAAGCATTCATCAATGGTTTTGTTTTCTATGCACATTGCTTACATGCATATTCGTAAGAATGTTCTGGAAGATATAAAGGTTTCTGTAAAAGATCCCAATGTTTCACCATGTTTTTTGCTTATAACAAGCACAGTTTTCAACCAAATCATATGAAATTTATTGAATAAATGAGTCTTGTTGTCTTACATATAAGTAAATATCTTGAATATTTGAGGAAATTTGAGTGTTTGGATATGAGTAATAACTTTTAACGGCGCATGCGCGTAACATAGCCTAATTTTTCTTTTATAATGTAGTAGCCAGATATCTTAGACAGCTTTTATGAAAATTCCAGTTCAACACGAGCAAGATTTAGAAACATGTCGGCATTGCAGAGAGCAGAATTTCTGTTGTTCTTAAAAAGAATCAAAATGATGAGGGATTTCCCACAAATCAATATTTTTTAAACATGAAACTTCGAATATTAATCGTCGAATTTCAATTTAATTATATATTTAATTTTAAAAAACACAACGTATTCAGGATTTTGAATATTGCAAAATATCCACTGTAAAATATCAGTGCTAACGATTCTATGTACCACTATTCTTCATAACTGATTGTAAACCAGTTTATTAAAATTAACTTCTAATACTTCTAATTTAACAAATGTTGCAATACTTTTGTCCAATGGTGTGTACGTGTGTGGAATATCGGCAATTGGGTGGAAAAGGGGACGGGGGGGTTTATAAATTCCAAAAAGTACCCTGGAATTTCTGGAGTACACAACAAAATTTAAAAATTTAGTTACAAAATTAGCACTTTCTTGGGCATCATTGCTTTTTATGTTCCCGTATAGGAACAAAGAGAAAATATTGTAATCGTCAAAAAATTCGAATTCGAGATTTTTACGAATCTCCACGTTTTAGACCTCCCTGAGTCCGAAAAACACAATTATGGAATTATGTCTGTCTGTCTGTGAACACGACTACTTGAAAACTTTTAGAGTTACGGGGATGAAATTTGGAATGTGATCTTTACACATAATTTGTAGTTTTATATCAAATTTTGGACAAAATCCGACTACGGGAAGCCTGTATGTCTGTCCACGTTCATGCGAAAAATATAACTAAAGAACTTAAATAGCTAGATGGATAAAATTTGGCACACAGTTTATCATTATGAATGTAGGACCGTATAAAATTTTTGACAAATGCGTCAAAGGGTTGACTATCTGTCAGTCTATATAATCGCTAACTTTTGAATGCAATAACTTCTTAACAAAATTACTTAGATAAATGAATTTTAGCATTTGGCCTTCTAACCTTAAACGTAGATTTGCATCCAAATTTTGTGTCATTCGGTTAGGAAAAAGGCGTTCAAATTGGAAATTTGGTTTTGCTTATCTTACTAGCCCAATTGCTTAATGACGCCAGCTTCTGATACTACTTCAACATACTACGTTCTGTCTTGGCTCATTGCCAAATTCTGCTCTTTCTTCTAATTTTTCTTTCATTCCGGTGAATCATAAATAAATATTTTCTCGATTGCATATTTGATTAACGATTAGTTTTAATTTGTATTTGGTAATGTCTTTTTTTTTCCTGTTAGTCAATGTTACATTATTCTTATTCAGACAATACGAAAGTAGTTTTTAAAGTAAAATTATAAAGCAATAAAACGAAAATTAGTGTCAATTGATTCATCGGTTCTGTTCTTCGTGCCTTTTTTTTTTTATTTCTTAAGCAATCTGCCATTGTGCATGATATTTTCTTCTACAACTTTCGTTAGTAAATTTGTAACAATCAGATCTGAGAAATGGTTGGCAAGCTAAAATCCTTTCTCAGAAGGTTGCAAAACTTTTAGTGATTTTTTATATTAGATAAGTGAAATTTGGTATGTGGTCTTCTAATCTTAATTGTAGATCTGTGTCCAATTTTCGTTTCGATGGGTTGACAAAAAGGTAGGTGTTCAAATTGCATATTTGGTTTTCTTTGCCTTACTTCGAAACCAAAAGAATGTCGGACCGCTTGGAGCATTTTGCTGCTGTTTTGCTTATTATTTTTTTTCCTCCACCTGTGCTAGCAGTATACGATAAAGTTTAGGGGAGACCACTCCCGCTGGTTTTATATATAATTCCTATTTATATATAAAAGGCAGGATTTAGGCAGCTAAAAATTAAAATTAAAATTTAATTTTTCCACAGAAAAGGGGGGGGGCTCTCACTATTGTAAGTGGAGAAAAAGAAAATTTTGTGTAGCTTCCACTCTATGTGTTTAAGAAAAGTAAACTTTAAAATTATCCTTTTTCAAATAATATTTTTAAAAAGTAAACCTACTTGATAGTTTTTAATATGAAATATGTATTTACAAATAAAATTCTCGAAAATCCAGAAAATTTAATTAAATTTCGAGGCATGCATTTAAAGTCCGACACGCGGGATAACCTTACTTTCGCCAACACGAAATTAATTTCAGCTAGACCCTGTAAATATCGGTAGACACCTTCAAAAATAAGAAACTTTCATAATTCTAAAAGACTCCTTCAAAGTGTATGTGTTTTGGGGGTAGGACGATTATATTCAGTATTTTCTGTAAGTGATTATCTGCAAGCGTTGATTCTGTTACATGGCTTGTCAATCAATCGTTCTAAGACATATCCTACAGATTATTTCATCTAAACCTAAACTTCGGCACCACAAGAGGGTGTTTTTATCGAACAGCAGATTTTTTTTGTATGCATGGTAGCCTAAATAGCGAACAGATCCTATTGTGTTAGTAACCAGTGCGTTTTTACCATGCTGTAGTTGTGAAGTTGATAGCAATGATTTAACGCTGGTTGGCAGAATTTTCACTTTTAAGAATGTCATTTAAATTAAAATTTTAAGAAGCAGGATAGAATACATTAATATTGACAAGCAGAAATAGTACAAAATCAAGAAATGTCACTATAAATAATATAAAATTTCTACATTTAAAATCGAGAAGATTTAAATTCGTGTTTTCTGTATAAACAATTTAAATTTAAATCGTAGCAGGATTTCTCTATCAAGTGAATAAAAGGTTCCCTCCCCTGAACTTGATTTCTGCCATCTCAAATTAATTTCAACTTGGATTATGTATTATCGTTCTGAACCTTGAAACACGAGAAACTTTCAGCAATTCTAGAAGACTCCACTACAGTGTATGATATGTGTCTTGGGAGGAGGGACTATTTAAATATTGGATTGTCTATTCTGCGTGACACGTCAATCAAACGTTCTATATCATATCCTTTAGATTTCAGCTACACCCATTTTCATCGCCGCTCAGGAGGCGCTCATGAGATAGCTAGAATTTTTTTGAGCTGCATGGTAGTATAAATAGCGAACAGATCCGATTGTGGTCAGTGCAGGAGAGTGTGTTATGTCGTATCTTCCCTGATAAGCTAGAGTTGGATAGTATCTGGATTTTACGCATGGTTATGATTTTCAAGCATACTTTTTTGTTAAGAATTGCTGGACGATAGATTGAACAAGTTTACGTCTCTTTGGAAATCTTTGTTGTTCTCCACAATAATTTCAGTAAGCATTTCTGACTCAACCAGCTGTAAAAAAGTGTTATTTAAAATGAATTTTTGCTATCATGAGGCAACAAAACTAGTATAAAACCAAAGAAGTACCACTAAAAATAATATCAAAATTTATACATATGTTTAAAATCGGAGCTCATTTTATGGCTTTGATAGCTGTCGTATAAAAAGTTATCTGATAAGCATAAATTCCATTTTGCAAGAATTAAAAAAGTAGGCCAGAGAGAAGATCAGTGAAGATCTCACTCCCCTCATAGACCCTGGCACACTTTTTTTTTTTAACATTTCACTTGAGTAACAGCATTAGGGTGAGCATTCTAATGGTAACATTGAGGACCTCAGCGTTGCCTTTCGAGGTTGATCTTGTAATTAACCTGATTAAAGATCAACCCTCAAAGGCAACAGGTCCGAGGTGTCAAAAAAGCCTAAATGCTCACCAAATGCTATTACTCACCCTACAAAAATTTTCAATAAGACAGTACGTCACCTGTGACCGACTAGGGAACTAACCAGAATACGTCAGCATGACGTCACTTCAACGCGACTGGAAGCAAAACCAATCCATTTCACCATGGCAACGATGTAAACAATAAATATGTATTTATTGGGTTTTTAAACGATTATTAAATTTAAGAATAGCTTATTTTTTATATATATTTTTAATTTGACAATATTACTGTTTTAATAATAATGCCATTTATTATTGTTTATATAATTATTCTAATCATAAAACGTGTTTCTCCTCATTAAATTAGCCTTTTCTTTAATACAGAAATTAAAAGTAAATATTAAACATCATTCAAAACATTAAAAAAAATTTTGAATCAACCAACTGTAGGAAAGTGTTATTTAAAATGAAAATTTGCAATCAAACCGAAGAAGTACCACTATAAATAATATTAAAATTTATACATACATAGATACATTTAGAAAATCATACGGCAGAATTATGCAGTATGACCCCCAGATGTTTAAAATGCGGCCAAAGTCATACAACAATCGAATGTGACATTAAGCAAAGAATCGAGAAACCTATTTGCATTAATTGCAACCAAGTTGGCCATGTGGCTGCCTATAGAGGATGTGCAGAATTCCCGAAACTAACCACAGCTCATAAAAATAGAAATAATAACTTTGACTCAAATAAGTACCTAGTTAATAGTAATATCTCATATGCACAGAAAGCAAACGGAACTAGCGCTAATACCCTGGATTCGGAGCAACAGATGGCGCCACCGGCGCATAGACCAGCAAATAATGTAAACAATCAATCAGCAGCATTTGCAAGTACGTGCATTGAGAGTAATGTAAATAATACCCCAATACCCGCAATTTCGGGTAACAATGACCTTTCAGTCCTTATGACTGCATTAAAAGAATTAAGAAAACTTATGAAGGAAGCCCCACAATTAATTGCAGCTTTGCAAGCAATGAAATATGCTAACAATACTGCAGATAAATTACAACTTCTAATGAATGCTTGTGCCAGTTCTGACTTCCTCGACGATCCGTCATGTTCAACTCAAAGATGCTCAAAATTGTTTTCTGGAACGCAAATGGGATAAAAACTAAAATCAATGAGTTTAGATTATTTGTAAACAAGTACTGCCCCGATGCTATACTCCTTCAAGAAACCCACCTGAGACCAGACCGAAAAATCTTCCTGGCAAATTATAATTCCTACTACTCATACAGAGCTAATCAACATCCGCAACACCCCAGTGGTGGAACAGCAATTTTAATCAGAAATAATATTCCACATAATCAAATTATTCCTCCCAATCTACGTTACGTGGAAGCATGTGTTGTTGCAATTAATTTTAAAAATCAGGATCCAATCACTTTAACCTCGATTTACGTTCCCCCCACTTCTGATACTTCTATCTTCACCTTTGATATTGAAGTTTTATTGCAAATCAGTCCCAATCAAATACTCTGCGGAGATTACAATGCGCATCACACCTCCTGGGGTTGCAATTATGATTGTCCAAGAGGGAACTCCATTAAAGCATTTGCTCTACAGGCGGGACTTGAAATCCTTGCACCAAGCACCCCAACTAGATTCGGCACAAACTCTGCAAATACCATTGATTTCGCTATAGTTAAAAATTTTGTCTATCCATATGAAATTCATTCCATTTCCGAACTCAGCTCTGACCATAATCCAATTACGCTTAATTTCTTTCTGCAATACTCGATCCCTAAATATCCTGGAAAACTAAAAACTAATTGGAAAAAATTTAAAGATACTCTTAAAAACTCTGAATTCATTAACCCGCATTTTGTAAACACGGCGGAGCATCTTGATAGTATAGTATGTAGACTTGAAGATGAAATAATTAATGCCAAGATTTCCTCTTCTAATCCAGTTAAGGAAAATTATATCTATCATGATAGTAAACTTAGGGAATTGAATTCTGAGAGAAATCTTGCCAGGAAGATGTTTCAAACCTACCGTGACCCAGTCCTCAAGAGAAAACTTAACAAATTAAACAAACAAATTAAAAAATTTGATCAGAAAATTGAAACCGAAGCCTTCACAAATGAGCTTTTGAATGTCAACGCAACTGATGGCACGGTTTGGAAATTTGTGACCCCCTTTAAAAAGAAAACTAAAAGCATTCCATCTCTTAATGGACCGGGAGGTATTGCTAACACTGACTTAGAAAAAGCAAACTTCTTGGCCGAAAGCCTTGAGACACAGTTTACTCTAAACAATATTACCAATCCTGACACTGAGGAATTAGTCGCTGACTCTCTCATGCGCTTTCGCACCGAAGTGAATTCAGTCTGTAAAGACTTTGATCCCCCTCTCCCATCTGAAGTCCTAGACTGCATTAAAAGTCTAAGAATTAATAAAGCCCCAGGCATCGATGGAATAAACAATAAAATGATTAAAAACTTGCCCTTACATACTATTTTAACAATAACCACAATTATCCATAAGATTATGACCCTTGGTCATTTTCCCACTAGGTGGAAAACAGCCACTGTAGTTCCGATTTTAAAACCAGGGAAAGACCCCACAGATACAACCAGCTATCGACCTATCTCCCTATTACCAAGTTTAAGCAAGATTGCTGAGCACTTGATCCTAAAACGACTCAATAATTATCTTAAGGAAAATAACGTACTTTGTCCCGAACAATTTGGTTTCCGTGAAAAACTATCTACCTCTCACCAACTTATTAGAGTCGTTGAATATGTTACAGAGGTGTTTGCCAATAAACAGAAAACAGGGGCTGTTTTCCTAGATATCCAGAAAGCGTTTGACAGGGTCTGGCAAGATGGACTTATCCATAAGCTTATACACTACAAGACCCCGTCCTACCTTATTAAGCTAATAGATTCTTATTTATTAGAAAGAAAATTTGCAGTTAGAGTCAAGAATGAACTCTCAAGCACCAAAAACATTAATGCAGGCGTGGCACAAGGGTCGAAAATTGGCCCGACTCTTTTTGCCCTGTATATTAATGACATTCCCAAACAATTCAATACTTTATTATGCATGTACGCAGACGACACAGCAATACTTGCCCGGAACAAAAATCCCAATTATATTCAAATTGCTCTGAATCGCCATCTTAAAGCACTTGAGGACTGGTTCATTAAATGGAAAATAGAAATCAACGTCTCAAAAACTGAAGCTATTATGTTTGCTAATGCGCGTAGGTACTCCAGCTTCCCCCCCATTAAGATTAATGACAGAATTATCCCCTGGTCTCAGGAATGTAAGTATTTAGGTCTTATTCTTGATTGCAAATTAACTTGGAAACCCCATTTTATCTACCTTAAAAATAAATTCCGAGACACCGCGCGTAAACTTTTCCCATTAATATCTCGGAAATCTAAAATGCCTAGGAAAACGAAGTTACTTGTTTACAACACCTATTTGCGTCCCATTCTAACTTATGCCTGTCCGATCTGGGGTTATGCCGCTAAAACCAACATTAAAATAATTGACGTTCAATATCACTCAGTAATTCGGTCAATCTGCAATGCGAAATGGTATATCTCCAACACCGAAATGCGTAAAGCACTTAACTACCCCTCTCTAAAGGAATACATTTTTAAAATTGCAACAAAATTCTTTAATGCTCTCGACACGCACGAAAATGCAGCAATTCAACTTATTCCTAATTATATCCCCGATCCCAAAATAAAAAGACCGAGAAATATTCTCCTGTAATAGTAATGCACCTTGTCCCCCTCCACGCAGCTTGTTTACATTTCTCACTTTCCGACTTTTTTCTCCCACGGCCCTCTCCTCAGATATTAACCATACACAGTTAAGCTCTCACAGTTTCACTCTCCTCCACTCCGTCTCAAGATCTTCTCTTCTGGCCACCGCTAGACTCCTGACTTTCTCAGAACTGTTTCCAGTTCTTCTCAGAGCTACCGTGCGAAGGACGTAGCTTCTATGAAGCTCCAATGTACGCACCCCCTCCCTGTCTCTCCTCACTGCCGAAATGAATCCTATTCAGCTCATTGTCAGATACTTCACGCCATGTTGGACTCAGTACTCGTCAAGAATGGAGGTAACCCCTTTTTGAGGGGCGGGTACTCCGGAATTTGTCAAGAAAAAAAAATCAAAGTCATTAAAAATTTAAATATTAAAAAAGCACGTGGATTTGACTGTATCACCAACAAAATGCTTAAAAATTTACCATGCACAATGATTTTCGAGTTTACAGAAATCATAAACAATATCTTTAAATTTAACTATTTTCCAAAAGAGTGGAAGACCGCTGTAGTTGTGCCAATTCTGAAACCCGGGAAAGACCCCACTCAGCCAGAAAATTATCGGCCAATCTCGCTACTCAGTAAACTAACTGAAAACTTCATTTTAGATAAATTAAACGAGCATCTTGCCGAAAACAAAATTCTTTGCCCGGAACAATTTGGTTTTATTAAATCCCTAACTACAACTCATCAACTTCTTAGAGTAGTCAAGTATATTACGAGTGGCTTTGAAAAAGGTGAATGCACCGGTGCGGTCTTCCTTGACGTACAGAAAGCCTTTGATAGAGTCTGGATACAAGGACTAATCCATAAACTTATCAGATACAAAACCCCACCCCATTTACTGCAGCTTCTAAAATCTTACCTCGATGAGCGAAAATTCGCAGTTCAAATTGGCAACAGCATTTCCGAAGCCAAAATTATGAGAGCAGGCATTCCACAAGGAGGGAAAATCTCGACGGTCCTCTACTCTCTTTATGTTAACGACATTCCAAAAACACATAAAACATTATTAGGTATGTACGCAGACGATACTGCCATTCTAGCTAAAAATAGAAACCATAAATATACGGCAGCCGCTTTAAACCAACATCTAGCGAAACTGGACGACTGGTTCCTCAAATGGAAAATTGCCCTTAACGTTAACAAAACAGAAGCAGTGTATTTCGCCAAGGGTAGAAGAAAACACAAACCAATAGTTAAAATTAAAAACCAAACGATCACCTGGTCTCAGCAAGCCAAATATCTTGGCGTAATACTAGACGAAAAATTAACCTGGAAAAATCATATTGCAACAATAAAAACTAAATTTCGTGCAGCCTCAAGAACACTTTTCCCTCTAATAGCACGAGATTCGGAAATGAATAGGAAATATAAATTGCTTGTCTACACTGCGATCTTACGTCCGATAATTACTTACGGATGCCCCATCTGGGGGGCCGCAGCCAACTCAAATATCAGAATGCTTGAAATTCTAGAAAATAACATAATCCGTCTAATATGCAAGGCTGGATGGTATATGCGAAATGAAGATATAAGAAATGCAATTAAGCTAATCTCTTTAAAGGAACTTATCAAAAAAATCTCAGCAAAATTCTATCATAATCTTGATTAAATTGATAATGAACCCATTCAGCAACTTGAAAATTATTCCCCCGATCCGAAAAGCAAAAGACCCCGGAAGATTCTTTTATAATTGTAACTCATTAATAAAAAATAAATAATGGAATAGCTATCCTTGCTAACTGTTTCAGACCCTTGCCCCCCGCCCATTCTTCCCAAAGCATCTCTAAACCCTGAAGAGCAGTTCCAAATGGCATGTCACTTCCCTTTCAGAGCAAGTAAAGAAAAATCATCACATCCAGAGATATGAGTTCTCTCAACAGCAGCAGCTACTCTTTACAGGCACCAGTTCTTGCAGTGCTCCAGCAACAATCCCACAAGATCCAGATAGATCCCACCCACACATCCGTTGCCTCCAACAACAGCAGCAGACTATTCAACTCCCAGAACTGAAAGTATCCAGCATCACCAATGTACCATTACCGGGGATTAGGCCCCCTTCGAGGCCATGGACCCCCCCAAAAAAATTACTTGTTTACTGTTTCTCAGTCTGAGTAGAAGCGCATGTTTGCGCTGGTACTCAATTAAAGATGCACTATCAGTCTGAGCACTTTTTATGAATTTCGAATAAATTTTATTTATCTTGAAAGCATAGGATTGTTTTTCTGTGCAAGTAAAAGAAGCAGGCTTCCCTCCCGTAAACACTAACATAACACAGGCAGTAAGGAATCGACCTTGGGATTCTAATGGAAAAACGTGGGAAGCAGAGTGTTTAGTTTTTGTACCAATTTTAGGGGCGCAGCGATCGCTCATCATACTCCGGAGATGAGACTCTTTGCTACTCCTAGGAGTGCCAAAGGACTGTCTCTCCCGTTGTTAGTATTTGCCCCAAAAGTTAATACTTTTAATTAGTTAATTAAATTTTCAGTTCGTGTGGAAGACATCGCCTGGGATTGAGTTTTGGAAAAAATGGAATGCAAAACAAACTCTAATTAATGTACTGAAAAGTACAAAATATTTTTTATCAAAAATATTGACGCAAAATAAAATCGTTGTATTTAAATATTAATATGTATTATAATTATAATCAAAATTAATTAAGAGTTTTCCTACCAGCGCCTCATGCTGTTAAGATTTTTTTTCCTTTTTACTTCCAAATTTCTGATTTTTTAAAAAATCTGCATTTTAATCATTTATAAAAGCGTGGTTTAAAAACTTTACTTTAAACTATTGCGTCTGCTTTTAATTTGTTTCTAACTTTATTTTTTCCGACGTTTTCATTTTAATATTATCTTCACGAAAAATTTATGTCTAATAGGGAGAGTCGCCAAATTTGGAACTTCTTGCGGTTTAGATTGTGATTGATTGATTAACCGACAGTCTCTGTTATCCGTCATCGTCTAAAATTAACATAAGTCTATACGTTATACTAAAAACATTTATTAAAAACATCAAAGAGACCCACAAAAAGCATAACCACAAAGCATCTGGTGAGTGCATAACAGTAGTTTCCAAGAGTACAATGACGAAAATGCAAAGATTAACTAACAAACTGAAAAAAACACATAAGATAAAGTCAAAACAGCAATATAAACCCAAAATAAGAGGAGAATCCGGAAAATGGACTTCCTCAAGATTCGCCTCCTGCTGGGATTTAAAATTTCACAAAAAAAGGGGGAAATTTTCTTTAAAGATATTGACATTAACTCAAATAGTTGTTCTTCTGGGAACCGAACTATCCCAAATCGAAGGAAAAGGAAAAAATATTTTCGGAAACTGCAAATTATGCCTTTGGAACAAAAAGCAGAAAAAAGAAGAAAAAAAATTACTTATTTTTTCAGACAGAAAGTAAGTTTTTTTCTCTTTCTTCTGGTTTATTTTTTTTTTATTGTAGTTTTGACTTTGTTTAACGTGTGTTTTTCAGTTTGTTAGTTAATCTTTGTAGAATACAATACATACTTACAGTATATTTCTGATCATTATTACTCGTATATTGAAGTTTATATTGATCGTTTTGTAAAATTAAATACAATATATATGTAAAATTCACTTTTAAAATATTTTATATTCATTTTCGTCCCAAACCAGGAGCGAAATCATGTTACTGTACATTAGTTTTATGAGATTTCTGCTATCTGTCTATTCGATTATCCATCGCAGCCCTGGTCCGGACATTCACGATTAATCGAAGTTTTACTGTAATAAACATTTGGGGCGTAAAATAGGAAAATTGTGTTGTAAAGATGTTAATGGGGTATATGAAATCATTTTTAAGAAAAAGAGTTAACATGGACATTCACGATCGCTCCTCACCTCAAGAATGATGTGATGGAACGTCACACTCAGTGATGTAGTCGCAAAATAAGCAGTACCGGAACGCTACAAAAGCAGTGCCGGAATACTCTAATCTAGGTGACAAAAATCGCGCTGTTTTAAGGATATTTGCATAGCTTTTTGTTATTTATTTTTCTCGAAAAAAATCAGCTCCGGAAAGCTTTTCCGGTGCGTTCCGCCTCCACTACATTCTTTCCACGGAGTAAACAAAAAAATTAAAAAATTAGTTAGCTTCCTTGGTCACTATTGCTTTATATATATATAATTCCTAGATTTAGGCAGTTAGAAGGAAATAAAAATTTAATTTTTTCGGCAAAATGGGGGCGAGGGATTGCCTCCCGTCTTTTGTATGTGGAGAAAAAGTAAAATTTGTGTAGCCTCACTCTATGTGTTAAGGAAAAGAAGACTTTCAAATTATCTTCTTTCAACTAATATTTTTTAAAAATTAAATCTACTTAATATTTTTATATGAAATATTTATTTACAAATAAAATTCGCGACAACCCAGAAAATTTAATTAAATTCCGAGGCATGCATTTAAAATCCGACACGCGTGATAACCTTACTTTCACCAAATCGAAATTAATTTCAAATGGACCCTGTAAATATCGTTAGAGACCTTCAAAACCAAGAAAATTTCATAATTCTAAAAGACCTCTTCAGAATATATGTGTGTTGGGGAGAAGGATATATTTCGCAGTATTTTCTTCGGGGAGAAGGGACTATTCAAGTGTTGACTGTGTTATTCGACTTGTCAATCAAACGTTCTAAGCCATATCCTTTAGATGATTTCAGTAACCTATTTTCCTCCGCCATAAGAGGACGCTTTCATCGAAAAACATAACTTTTTTTTGTATCCAATCCAAGACAGCCTAAATATCGAACGGATCCAATTGCGGTCAGTGCAACGTAAAGTGTCTTTATTTATGTCGCATTTATTCACTGTATGTCGTAGTTGATAACACTGATTTAGTGCTAGTTGGCAGAATTTTCAGTGCATTCGTTTTTCGCAACGTTGCAAAAGTTCTAAGTGAAGAAGATTTACGCCTCGTTGGTAATCAGGATGGTTGGTTCAAATTATTAATAATTTATTTATTAAGAATGTTTCTGCCATCAACCAGCTGTAAGAATGCGTAATTTGAAGAGAAAGTTTGCAAGCACAATGCTTCAGAATATACTATTATTTGACACCATAACTAGCAGAACATTTCAGTGATACCACTATAAATAACAATAAAATTTCGAAAAGTAAAAGACCCCGGTACATCACTCCTGATCAAAAACTCAATTAATCATCATCCTACTACTGTCTTCATAAGCACCATTGAGAACACCTCAGTTTCCATTGACCTTCCAAACAACAATAGATTCACTATTTCCAGCATCTATCGCCCCCCTATGGGAGGATTGACACCCAAGATCTGAATAACGTCTTCAACCTCTCTCTCTCAAAGGCATTGCAGTTGGGGATTTTAATGCCAAGCATCCAGCATGGAGTCAAGGTCGATCAAACATCAATGGTTCAATCATTCATAATCACATTGCTAACAACAACCTTGTTCTGCTTGCGCCTCTGGAGCCCACCCATTTTCCATATCACCATCCCTCTAGCAGCACCCTGGACTTCGGTATTATGAAGAATTTCTCAGCGGGCAATGCAACATCCATAAATGACCTTTCCAGCGACCACAATCCGGTGGCCTTTGATATCAATATGAACTCAAACCTGTCCTCCGGCTTCAAAAACATTAACATTACTAACTGGAAGACCTTCTGCGAATTAATCCATAATAGAATTCCTGGCAACCCGAAAATGGACACAGAAGCCGAAATCGATGAAGCAATCCAAAAATTCATTTGCTGCATCACATCTGCAATAAACCTCTCCACCAGAACCAAAGTTATCAGCGGGCCATCAGACAACTCCCCAGAGAAATTCTCTCAAAAATTAAAATCAAAAATAGACTCAGAAAACTTTACCAAATTACTTTCTTCCCACCATACAAAAGAAAAGCCTACAAATTGCAAAAAGAAATCCAAAAGGACATTGAAACCTATGACAATAATAGATGGAAGGAAACAATTATGGGCATCAACCCCGAAGACAACACTCTCTACGAAATGAACCGAAAGCTATCAAAAAAGTTTATCCCCACTCCTCCTAATCTTGACACTGACGGGATCAAGTATACCCCTCTTGGAAAAGCCAACGCCTTCAAACATAGCCTAGAAAACTCTTTTCAAGAAAATCCCGAACCGTACTGCAACCTCCATATCAACGAAGTTAATAATTCGATCAACAGTTACTTTAATAATCTTGCAACATCTTCCAATCAAGACCTCATCTCCTCTCAAGAAATAATTAACCTGATTAAAAAGATCAACCCTCGAAAGGCAACAGGTCCCGATGGTGTCCCAACAAAGCCATTAGAATGCTCACCCTCAATGCTGTTACTCACCTTACAAAAATTTTTAATAAATGCCTTATCTTACAACACTTCCCGGATGCTTGGAAAATTGCTCATGTGCTTATGTTCCCCAAGAAAAACCAAAACCGCAAATTCCCTGGTTCCTATAGACCAATCAGTCTGCTTAATAACATAGGCAAACTCTATGAAAAAATTCTTCTCGAAAGGCTAAACGATCACTGCTATTCCAACAACATTATTCCTGACGAGCAGTTTGGCTTTAGGGATAAGCGCAGCTGCACCCACCAACTACTTCGAGTCACAAACAAAATTGTTGAGGGCTTCAACATAAAAAACTACACAGGAGGAGTTTTCTTAGATGTCAGTAAGGCTTTTGACCGAATGTGGCATAACGGTCTCATTGTCAAACTGATCAAATACCAATTCCCGGACTACCTCGTCAAAATTATTCAACGATTCCTTTCAAACAGAAAATTTAAAGTCAAAATCAATCAAGTCCTTTCCTCAGTTGGCAGCATCCAAGCAGGAACACCTCAGGGCAGTTCTCTCAGCCCCACCCTCAACAATATTTTCAACTCTGACTTCCCTCGCAACGACAAAGTCCTTAACTGCCTCTTTGCCGATGACTCAGCCATCCTCACACAGGGTAGCAATACCAGATTCATTATTAAAACGCTCCAATCCCAACTAGAATGCATTGAATAATGGTGCACCAAGTGGAGAGTGACCATCAATACTGACAAAACAAAGGCAATTCTTTTTCGAAAAGGACACTCCAGCAAAGTACTCAAGACCCTCTCATTCATGGAAGAAGATTTACCCTGGGAAAATCAAGTGAAATATCTTGGACTTATTCTTGATTCCAAACTCTCTTTCGGGCAACATGCTAAATATAACTCTGACAAATTTTGGAATAAAGTCCATATGATAATCTCTCTGATTGGAAGGCATTCTCCTCTCTCTCTAAACAATAAAGTACTATTATTCAAACAAATACTCAGGCCAATTCTAACCTACTCCGCCCCTATCTGGTGTATCACCGCAAAAACTCACAGAAGAAAAATCCAGATACTGCAAAATAAAATTCTCCGAATCATGACAAATGCTCCCTGGTTCGTGAGAAATTATGTCATCCACAAGGATCTCAAAATTGAGTTGATAGAAGATCACGTGAAGAATATTTCTAGAAAATTCTTCACTCAACTTCAAGATCACAAAAACCCTCTTATCAACGGTCAAGTCAATAAGAACGGAAAATATCCCTACCCTTATTCTACAACCAAATGGTCACTCCCCCTTAAACCTCCATAATTAGAAATAATTCCTCGGAACACACCCTCTAATAATTCGATCACCTTTCATTGCTTTTCATATTTTTTACCCTCACCTTTATCTACTTCTCCTCATAAAATACAGCGGCTTTCATAACCATACTTCAGACGGCTAACTTAGCTTTTATTATTCGTGTATTTTCCCTCACACTATTCAAAAGCACTCAGTCTGAGTAGAAGCGCATGTTTGCGCTGGTACTCAATTAAAGATGTACTATCAGTCAAAAGACCCCGGAATATTCTATTATGATCGTAATTATAATTGCTAACAATTAGAATTAGCTATCCTTGCTACCTGTTTCTGCCACTTTCCCCCCCCCCCCAGCCCCATTCTTCCAAAAAATTTCAAAATCCTGAAGAGCAGTTCTAAACGGCATGTCACTTCCCTATCGGAGCAGTTAACGAAAAAATTATCACATCCAAAGATATAAGTTCTCTCAACAGCAGCAGTTACTCTTTTCAGGCACCAGTTCTTGCAGTGCTCCAGCAACAATCCCACAAGATCCAGATAGATCCCACCCACACATCCTTTGCCTCCAACAACAGCAGCAGACTATTCAACTCCCAGAACTGAAAGTATCCAGCTTCACCAACTTACCATTACCGGGGATTAGGCCCCCTTCGGGTGCCATGGACACCGAAAACTACTTGCTTCATTACTAAATCCAAGGGTAATTCCTGTAAGCATATCACTTCACCCTATACTGTTCATAACGCCATGCCGTGTTCTTCCTAAGCCACTTGATGTTCCAGACCAGCAGACGTCACTAGTACAGTTCCTGATGGCAGAACTCGGGTTCCCCCCCCCCATCACCACTATTCAGCAAGACAGCCAGCCAGTGAACTCTCACCCTTTCCCTTGCTTCCGCATAGAGACTCGAACCACCAAAATCCAGCAGCACAAATCGTCAAGTCTATAACTTGTCATACTGGGGATTAGACCCCCTTCGGGGGCCATGAGCCCCAAAAAGTACTTTGTTGTCAGTAGACAGCTTTTCTTAAATTGCAATTATCTTAAAGTATGGAGTTCTTTACCCATGCAAGTGATTTAAGCATAGTTCCCGTTCTGAAGACACTTTGTCAACTCATTGTATTTAACACAGAATTATGGCCTCTTCCTTGAAATTCTATTTGAAAATACCGGATTCGCAGGGCCTTTTTTGCCCATTTAAGGGGCGCTGCGATCGTTTATCAATCTCAAGTGCAAAATTCATGAAAGATCAAGTTAGAGAAAATTATTTAATCGAATAGAGATGACGTTGCTATGCAGCGCGCTGTAACTCCCTGCAGACAATGAGATACAGAGATTTGACACTAATGGTAAATCATTTAACATTATTTTCCACTCAGGAAGTGGTGCCATCAGGTAGTTCTCCGGATATACGGCACTCTCACGCAGTCTGAAAAGAAGCCAGTCATAATTGTCATGATAATGAGGTATATACTGCATTTTCAACTCGTTTTTCGACGGGTATGAAATTAAAAATAGTTAATATCCTTTAATGAATTGTTAATTTTACAGCTCAAATAAAATAATTCCGAAATAATTTTTTTCATTAACCTGACTTTTTCTTCAACGTAGAAATTTTCTTAACAAAAGGAACATTATATAAAACGTAAATAAATAAATATTTCTCGTGTCTGCAGTGTATTTAAAATATTAAGTTGATATATTATTTAAGAAGTATAAAGTATTTCCAATTTTAAAGTTTATTTTCGATTTTATTTTATTCGAACAGAAGACGAAACGAAAAACTTTGTGTATGTTCTCAGTCGTTAAAATGCAGTTTAACATTCACTTAATACAGTTTTGAATTTTATATCACTGCGAGTAAAAATGGCTATCTAAATTATCTTTATCTATTCGTAAAAACATTTAATATATTCATGACATAACTCCTTTTTTAAAAAAAAATAAATAAATAACCTAAAATATAAGAAAAAGATACAGGGTTAGCAAAAAATAAGTTTCTCACTTCAGAGGGCTCTAGAATGCGCTCTATTGGTCCAAATGAGATAAAATTTGAACTATAGATAATTCAAATGATGCGCCTGACATTTATTAGAGAAAAATATTAGTACCAAAATTCACCAACAGATGGCACTATAACACAAATGATATTTAGTTGCATATAGGGAAAATGCGAAACATCATTTCCGTTTCAGCGCATGCCTTTTAAAATTATTCTTTCGATGAAAAGAAGGCGGATTCTGCACGAGCATGAGTTACTTCTCTGTACATCATGCTGACGTTGCAAGAAAAAGCGCTGCTGGTAAAATTGTTCTACCTGAACCAGCAGAACTCCGTTGCAGCTGTAAAAGAATTCCGTCGTATGAAGCAGATACGAAGATGTCCAATGTTTCCATGTGCTCTACGCAAGATGATCTGGAAATTTGAAACAACTGGGAAACTTGGCATTCTTCCAGGTAGAGGACGAAAGGAAATCCCGTCTTCTGGCGTCGAAGATGGGATGCCGCAGTTGTTGAAGCCAGCAATCAGTCGCCTCATGGTAGTGTCAGTGTGCCAGTTGTTTCCCGTGTATTGGATATAATGAATTCTACTGTACGAAAAATTTAACAGCAGATTTTGAATTTTTATACCTACGAAATCAAGCCTGTGCACCTATTGCAGGACGGGGACTCAGAGGTTCGTACAACTTTTGAACTTGAGTTCCTTGCTCGAATGGTGGTTGACATCACTTGGCCATGGAACATTCTGTGGAGTGACGAAGTCCACTTTTGCCTCATTGGGCACGTTAACACCCACAATTGTCGAATTTGGGCAGCGGAAAACCCTCACGCTATCCAGGAACATCCTGACAGAGTTACAGTATGGTGTGGTTTTACGGCTACCTTTATCATTGGACCGTATTTTTTGAAGAGATAACTGCAAATGGAATCCAAACCAGTTCCGTCACAGGACAACGGTACCGTGATATGGTGAGGGATTTTGTAACCCCACAACTTCAATAGCGTGGATGAAAATGATGAAAATTCCAATCCTGCATGAAAATGATGCCTTCAGGACATCATTTTCATGCAGGATGGCGAACCTCCTCACATTGATCGTGGTGCTAAGACAGCATTTCACAGATACACGGGTGATCAGCCGTCATTTTTCAACAGCATGGCTTCCTCGTTCGCCGGATATTGCAAAGCCCCCTGCAACTTTTGGTTGTGGGGTTTCTTGAAGGACAATATCTACCGTAAAAGGCCAGCATCTCTGCCAGATCTGAAGGACAGCATTCGGCGCCATGTTCTTGATATTCCGGCCGACTCACTCCGTTCAGTTGTGGAAAATGTGGTTCTGCGATTAGAGCACATTGATGAACATGAAGGGGAACATATTGAGCAGTTTTAATGCTACTTTTTTATATTATTTAATATTTATAAAATATATTAAATGTTTTTCTGTGTGTGAAAGCGCCACCTGTCAGCGGTTTTTGTACTAATAATTTTTCTTTAATAAATCTCAAACGCATCATTTGAATGATCTGTAGTTCAAATTTTATCTCATTTGGGCCAGCATAACGCATTCTAGAGACCTCTGAAGTGGGAAACTTATTTCTTGCTAATCTTGTATTTTTTTCAGTAGAATGCCCAGTAATTCACAAATTATAAGGACCATTATGTCGGTTCTCTTCTTCAGTCTACTAAGCTATTGGGAATAGCATCAAACTTTTTTTAAATATCTAAAATCAATAAACCCACAATCAGCATTATTTCTACAATTTTTATCATATGATTAACATAAAACGTTATTAAGAATTACTTCATGAACTGGGTGACAAAATTTTAGGCAATCGTTATTACCTCGCAATCCTCTACATCTTTTTATTAAAGAAAAGATTCCGTTCTATTCTCTGTCTTTTTAAATGCTCACGTGCTAATTTTTGTTACTTTCCAGTATCCCTGTTCGCACATCAATACTGCAATAATGAAAGAGTACCTGAAAGAACAAACAAATTTATTCTAGAATTAATTTATATAACACCAGTTGTTATTTATTAAAAAATCATTTGTGCATAATTATTATGAATGAAGTATTCACCGAAGAGGATTTCAAATCAATAGCTAATAATTATTAGTTACCCCTACAAAACTAGCTTCTCTGACTGTAAATAAGGGCAAATTATAACGTAAACAACTCCCCTCTATTTTTCACTTCACCCGGAGTTTTGTGAAATCAACTTTGCCTGAAATATGTGATTTAACGAGGAGGGTTTCCGAATCTGAGCATGAACAATACTCGGCAATAAAGCAATCAAAATACCGGACTGCATAAATTTTTAAGGATTTATTCATACTCACTCAGCAATAATTTGCATATGATGAGCAAATTCAAAGTCTACGAGAATCTTTCGAGAAAAAAAAAGTAAGAGAAACGAAAGTTAATTCTTTTATTCACACAAACGAAAATAAATTTTTAAAATTTCTCAAACTTTTCAGTTATTTTAATCTCCTTTGAAATAAGTTTGAAAACATGTAATTGACTACCTGTTCTTATCTCGAAGAATCCTATATAATGCTTCAAGACCCTCGAAGACAGAACATCGGTTTCTTTCATAAGACGTAAAAATGAAATCACAGCAAATTTCGAAAAGTAGAATATTTAGAGATAAAGCCACTTCTTCGAAACGAACGCATCGAACACATTAATATGGCGCCGATCTTGGATTTTCGTTCAGAAAGCTGGAAGTCAAAGTGATTACTTGCAGGTGGACATCACGGGCATTGCGATAGTTTATCAGATTCTAGAATGAAGCTTCTGAATATTAATTTTCTGTGCTATATTGCATATGACCCAGCGAGAAGTGAAAAGATTGAAACATCCGGCTTTGAGATTTTGATCGATTCCGAGGTTTTCTGTAGCCATTGGTTGCGGTCAAATTGTTTCCGTTCGAACAAGTCGGAAATCAAAGTGGATAGTTTCAGGAGGGCGCTGCGATTGTTCATCAAATTCCCGAGGAGAAGCTCTGAGCTTTCGTTCTCAGTCAACTGAATGCTAGCGGTATAAAGATCGGTATTGGCTAATGAACGGCTTCATGCTATGGACATGCTAGCGATATAAAGATCGGTATCGGCTAATGAACGGCTTCATGCTATGGACATGCTAGCGATATAAAGATCGGTATCGGCTAATGAACGGCTTCAGGCTGTGAACTTATTTACTTTCACTAACCAGAATCTTCGTAAAGCTGCGGTTTTTTGAAAGAAAGTTGAACTTCAACGAATTGGAATTGTTGAAGGGAAACGCAATTCATTGGGCTGCAAGCCCCACAACTTGCGTCTCTTGATGCATGAGAGACCTGAGGGAGATGATTTTCACTTGTTGAGATAACAATGAGGGTGATACAGTTTCTGTGGGCTTTGAATGAAAGGTTAACAGAGAAAAATTCATGTATTATCCATAAAGAAAAAAAGTGGTGCAATTTCAAATTATTCTTTAGAATGTTTAAAATTCGAAATTTTCTATTTATATAGAAATAGAAATAAAAAATTAAAACATAACGTATCTGCTGCAAAAGAAAGGTAAGTCAGTTCTGTAAATTTCAGGTAATTTTTAGAAAAAGTTGTACTTAATTTCCTCCGATTGAAATCTTTAAAAAAATTAATAAATTATAAATACAGTACTTGGAGAAGATTACTTTTATGAAGAAATTATAACAGCCAGTTTTCCAAGATTTCACTACCAACGATTGATGGGACAAGGAGTATACATATTAAGACAAGAATTTTCACCATACCAGTGTCAAGTATTTCTTCATACAAGTATTTCATCAGAGCCTCAAGCAAAATGATTGACAAGAAATAAAACAAAATGCTGTTTAATTATAAGATGCATAATAAAGTTATTAAGCACTAAATAATATATCTATAACAAATTTCCTCAATAAACATACAATCATACTATCCTTTTTCAAAGAACAACTGAAACTCAACGACTGAGCATCTGAAAAATGAAGGGCTTTTTCGGGAAAGTCAGCTCACTCCATCTCTCCATGCGAGATCCAGACAGCTTCCCAAGCATCAGACATGACATGGCATGACGAGCGATAGACCACCAGACGATACATATAAGGTAAAATTCTTCATTAATTTTAAATTTCTCCTTTCTTTTTGTTTTTATTTAATTTTTCCGTTTTTCTTTTTTAAATGTTGTATGATAGAGATGTTTGTTTGAATGATTGAATGGATGATGATGAAAGAATGCATGATTGGAAATATATAATATGAATAATCAAATATTCTCTTTCAGATTTTCCACCCCCTGTTTGTAATAGTTAGATTTAGGTCTAAATCAATCCTTTTTTAATCAGGCCCATTGGTAAAAAGTAACCAGTATCGGAGATTGAGGACCATTGAGTCCAAGCGCTCCGTGTAAATAAATTCATCCCTGGCGTATCTGAAAAATGAAACAATAAATATCTCATGTACTTAATTTAAATAACATAAGTTGTTTCTGATAATGCGATCATATAATCGTCCTTCAAAAATGATAACAAATATGTATAATGTCAGAATTATTCCATTGTTAATACTTTTCAAACGTCACAGCAATTGTAAAAGAGTGAAATTTCTTCACGAATTCCGGAGTACTCGCCCCTTGAAAAGGGGCTACCTCCATTCTTAACGAGTACTAAGTCCAACATGGCGATAAATATCCGTCAATGAGCTGTATATGATTCATTTCAGCAGTGAAAAGAGGCAGGGGAGGAGGAACGTACATTGGAGCTTCTGAGAAGCTAGTTCCTTCGCATGGTAGTGAGAGTGAAAGTTAAAGGTTTCATACTCTTTTATGCATGGAATACGTGATATTTTACAAATTCTTTTTTTTTACATTTAAAAGACATTTTTAAAATTTTTAAACCTTCTATCAAACATTCAACCAACTTAACTCAATTACACAAGTCATCACAAACTTCAACAGAAATGGGTTTCAGCTATGCTTACAATTTTGTTACCTGAAATGCAGGCTTAAGTTCCTTGATCTTCCATGTTCCGCTTATAGGCGCTGCGAACGTTGATTATAATCTTGTACTAAACATTTTTTTCTCTATCTATAAAGGCAGAAGAAATACAAATAATATATATTCCGCCCTGCAGATTTAGAAATATGAAAGGAAATATTTGTCTGAGTGTTGGAGACAGACCATGAGATTTCATTTCGTTAGTGGTATTAGTGCCACTCAATTAGGACATGGAAGCTTAGCTTGTAATACCATGTTTTTGGAATGAGACCGTAACAATACCTGAGTTCTGTAAATAAGTCAAAATATCATTTTCTGCATTAAATCCTAAACAGAGAAGAACAGAATATAACATCATAATATGCTATAAAATTTTAAGGAGTTTATGAATTGAACTGTTTTTCGGAATTTAAGACTCGATTGATAAATCGAATTGTACATGACCTCTTGCCCGGAACAAAAATCCCAATTATATTCAAATTGCTCTTAATCGCCATCTTAAAGCATTTGAGGACTGGTTCATTAAATGGAAAATAGAAATCAACGTCTCAAAAACTGAAGCTATTATGTTTGCTAATGCGCGTAGTTACTCCAGCTTCCCCCCATTAAGATTAATGACAGAATTATCCCCTGGTCTCAGGAATGTAAGTATTTAGGTCTTATTCTTGATTGCAAATTAACTTGGAAACCCCATTTTATCTACCTTGAAAATAAATTCCGAGACACCGCGCGTAAACTTTTCCCATTAATATCTCGGAAATCTAAAATGCCTAGGGAAACGAAGTTACTTGTTTACAACACCTATTTGCGTCCCATTCTAACTTATGTCTGTCCTATCTGGGGTTATACCGCTAAAACCAACATTAAAATCATTGACGTTCAATATCACTCAGTAATTCGGTCAATCTGCAATGCAAAATGGTATATCTCTAACACCGAAATTCGTAAAGCACTTAACTACTCCTCTCTAAAAGAATACATTGTCAAAATTGCAACAAAATTCTTTAATAGTCTCGACACGCACGAAAATGCAGCAATTCAACTTATTCCTACGTATATCGCCGATCCCAAAATAAAAAAGACCGAGAAATATTCTCCTGTAATAGTAATGCACCTTGTCCCCCTCCCCTCAGTTTGTTTACATAACTCACTTTCCGACTTTTTTTTCCCATGGCCCTCTCCTCGGATAATAACCAAACGCAGTTAAGCTCTCACAGTTTCACTCTCCTCCACTCCGTCTCAAGATCTTCTCTTCTGGCCACCGGTAGACTCCTGACTTTCTCAGAACTGTTTACCAGTTCTTCTCAGATCTACCGTGCGAGGGAACTAGCTTCTCAGAAGCTCCAATGTACGCACCCCCGCCCTGCCTCTCCTCACTGCTGAAATGAATCCTATTCAGCTCATTGACAGATACTTCTCGCCATGTTGGACTCAGTACTCGTCAAGAATGGAGGTAGCCCCCTTTTTGAGGGGCGAGTACTCCGGAATTTGTCAAGAACTATTTTACATGAACTAACTGTATGTGCCGCTGTCAACTGGAGTGAAATTTTTAAAATTTATTTATACTGAATTATATTTTTTCAAGTCGTAATATGCTTCTTTTGGAAAAAAATTATTTTGATGATTGTTTGCTCTCCGATGATTCTAATGTATTCCCGTTAAAAAAAAAAATCGAAAACTGATTTTTACTCTGCAAGTAATGAGCTAGCCCATGAGCAACAAACTATTTGTATTAAAGTTTTTCCCAGTTATAGTTATATTTTTATGCGCTACACTATAAACTTTCTTAGAGCGCCACCAAGCGGTTAAGTTCAAATAAAGCGTTCAGGGAATAAAGTAAATTATAAAGTTGTAAAATAATTTGTTTCGTCGGAAAAGACACCTTCCACGCACTCATATTCAGAATGGAATGCAGGAAAATATGATTTGTTCAGTCGCAATTTCAAAAGCTGGTATAACGAAGACGGAGTAGTCATGGGTTTCACATGGAGTTTCATAATCAGTCACAGCGCCCTCAGGTTGCGCTCCTAGAACTAACCACTTAAATTCTATCCTTTTTGAGATGGAAATAGAAGTTCGATGTCATATTGTTGTCTGTTCGAAAGCTTCGTTTTGTATAAATGGGATTTTTATCCCTAAATATTTTATTTTTGAAATTGTTACTGAGATTTTAATTAGTTGAGAAAAAATATAACCTTAAAAGACATCAATCTTTCTGTGGCTAGAAGTGTCGAAATATTAATTGTCATTATTGTTAACTGTAAAAAATAATTTCGAAGTTATAATTTTTTAATAAGTAAAATTAAGTTTAGATTGAGAATCTATGCTAATATAGAAATACCACTGTATATTATAGATATACATTCCTAACTATAATGTAAACAGTGCGAGGAAAATCTATGTAAATTATTTTGGTTTTGATGAGTTGCTTTGAGTTGGAATTTTACAGTGTGAAAATTGTCGTTTTTATATGGTTTAAATTTCAAATAATATTGAGATGTATATTATGTATGCGTAGTTATATTATACGCAAAGCTGCCTAAGTTAAAACCTGTCTGTCGTGAAAGGGAATAAAATGAACTAACTCATTAATAATATCTGCAACCAGGTTAAAGTTACACTAATTTATCATTAGAAACTGCTTTTATACGTATTTAATATTCTTTGAATAAATCAGTTTCTTTACATAGCATCTTATTTTGAAAATTTCAGTTCCATATTAAGTAGATCATTCACTTTCTCATTTTCACAAATATTTAACTTTTAAGTGGGTATTTTCTACATAAAAATTAAATATCAGCGTCATTTATATAAATAAAATAAAGGAAATTTCTGATATTTTCTTAATAGTATGGAAATATTTTAATTTGTTTTAACTAACGCAACTTTACCCAAGAAAGTTAGTTTAATCGTATCAATGTACAGCTTTAATTTGAAAACCTCTTAGATGAAAAGTTTATTCATAATAATTATGTATGATAATGGAGGTAGCGTTTTAAATGGAAAAGATTATTATATGAATGAATTCTAGTCGAAATTTGTTTGTTCTTTTCAGGTTGTCTGGCATTATTGCAACTGTTGTATCTACAAGACATTTGGAAAGTAACAAGAAAGAGTCCTCGTTTGCTTTCCTGAGCTTAGAAAACTGAAAGAGACAATAGACATAATAATCCTCATAACTTGAGCATTACTGCATAGTAAGCTCATCAAAGAGTATTTCGATGGCCTTTTCTTATTTCATCTGTTTTTGTGGCTATCATAGAGCTGATTTTTTTATACTTCTGCAATATTTCCCCTGATCTTTGTAACCGAAAATTAATAGATAATGCAACCAAGCTAAGCAGGGGAGAGTGGGGTAAAACCGGGTACTTTTGATTCTGGCAATATTAGTTCTTCTTTCTAGCGGACAGATACTGAATTACACTTTGCTAGTCAAGAAAAAGGAACAGTCATAGTGGTGTATTGCAGGTGTTGAATTCACTGCTTTTATGAAGATTTATTTGTTTTAAGACGTCAGCTCTCTAATGTTTGATTTTAAACTATCCTTGCGTAAAAATCATTACACTTTTAAAAACCATTTTTGGTCCAGCTGATTATACGTGTTCTAAGGATTTCCTCCAAAATTACGCTGTTCAATTTCGTTTTTTATAACCTCTGCACTGGGAATAAAACCGGATAACCCAAGTGGCGCAAGTCCGGGACAGTAAGTATTGATGATTCTTCCGATTAAGAAGATAAAAACACATCAGACGTTGATTGTTTATATTATAATTATGAATTTTCTAATTTAAATAAAGAAGAAGGGTTAATCTAATGTAAAAACTGTCTTAGATGGGCCCATTAAAGCTGTAGAGGAAGAAGACAACTGCTTTACATGTGAATTTTGTAACAAATATCCTTAAATTGTCATAAAAAATAAAAATAAATAATAAAAACGATTGAAACTTTTCGAAATCGACATCTGAATTTTTCCCGAAGTTCTTGCAGAAAACGTTGTCGTTTAGCAGCTTACTTCTATCTAAAAGATCAAGATCAGCTACACCAGATTCTTTAATGTCCTGCAAAAACATGGAAGGAGTTATAATGGCAAAAGGTCCTCAGAGTCATTGGAAATATATGTGAGGGGTCGGCAATTTATAACGGATTCGACATCACATAAAATAGTGAGTAATTCTTCGTAATTTACTGAAGCTTGTCCAAGGACCCTCACTAATAAATTCTTGGCGGTACGAATCAATCGCTCCCACCATGCTGCAGTGGGTGGGATGAATTTCCAATTGATTGGATTTAACGTTTCCTGAGAAACCACCTTTTCCCAATCAACTTTCCTCAACACTGTTGAAGTCCCGGTGAAATTTGTGCCTTTGTCCGTGTAAATAACAGTCGGCCGACCTCTTCTGGCAATTAAGCGACGCAGAGCTTGAATTAAATACTCGGTGTTTATGGATGTGACTACCTCCAGATGCACACATCTATACACGGCACATGTAAACAGAACTACCCAAGCTTTTGTTTTAGATCGGAGAATCAGAGGGCCGCATAGATCAATACCAGTTACCTCAAATGTTGCCGCATCACGAACTCTGTCTAATGGCAATTGAATAGGAAACGTTGTTGGAGGTTTTGCCGTAAATCTCTTGCATCGCACTCATTTTTTCACAACTGATCTAATGGTGCGTCTGGCGGCAATTATCCAAAATTCTTCTCTGATAATAGCAATCAGAGTTTGTATGCCAGAATGGGAATGTTTTAAATGATATTCCCTTATTAAACAGTCAACAACATGATGTTTCGAAGGCAACAAGATGGGATATCTAAATGCATAGTCACAAACTCTTTCTATGATTTTTGTTTTCACCCTCAGTAGGCCCATCTGATCTCGCTCGACCAAAATACCATTTACTGAATTTCCAGATTCTGGAAAACTCTCCCCCACTCTCCCTGCAATTCCTGATGAATCTTTTTACCCATCCTAAAACCCTAACTATCTTTGTAAATTTTGAAATATCTTATACCATTTACATTCATTAGGATAGGCATTTAAATTAATTTGTACACTCAAATTAGTTCATTTCCGACGTTCAGAAGAAATTAAGGCCTCATCCGGTTTAATTTCTAATTTTGGCCAGCTGTTTGGGGGACTTTTTAACCAAACAGGTCCTTCCCACCGTGCAAGTTCTGAAAACTGAAGAGGGGAGCAGCCTCTGGAACGTAAATCTGCCGGATTTAATTGACCTGGCACATATGACCACTGACTCACCTTTGTGACAGAACAAATTTCCCTAACTCGGTTGCCAACAAATGTTCCCCATTGATCATTCCTTTTAATCCAAAATAGAGCTGTGGTGGAATCGGTCCAGAAATATTTTGGGATATCGGACAGTGATAACGCTTCTGTCAGATAATTTGAAAAACGCACACCCAAAACACATGCCATGAGTTCTAAGCGAGGAATAGTTAACTTTTTTAATGGCGCAACTCTCGATTTAGCAGAAACGAAATTTACGAATATTTTTCCGTCATATTCACACCTCAAAAAAATTACAGTTGCATAAGCCTGCGGGCTAAGATCACAAAACACATGAAGTGACCAAGAACTTTTATCTCCCAATCCTATTCGGCGAGGTATTTTCAAATAAGTAAGAATTTGTAAATTTTCAAACTATTTTACAAACTTTACTTTAATTTCTTCTGGTAAGGGAGTGTCCCAGTCCGATTTAGTTGCCCATATTTGTTGGAGTAACAGTTTAGCAGGTAATAACACAGGTGCTTAGAAACCCAGAGGATCAAAAATAGCCTGTGTTACGGACAAAATTTCCCTTTTGGATAAATTTTCTGAAACTGAAACGTCCTTTATACTTATAGAAAGGTTATCATCTTTTCTGTCCCAAATAATCCCCAAAACTGGTACAGAATTCTCGAATGTGGATTCTGTGGTAAAATCTGTAGATAAGACAGCCACAAGGTCCACAAACGTAGATCCATTTTTGCCTCAGCCAAGATTTCTGTAGAATATTTTATAAAGTTTTCTAATTCCTCTTCATTATCTACAGATGTCACACAGTTGTCGATATAAAATGATCTATCTAATTTCTGAGCAATAACTCTTTGTTCCGTGGGCACTTGAGGCAAATGGAATCTAATAACTGCTCCCAATGAAAAAGGACTGGATGTCACTCCAAAAACTACTCTATTATGGCGGAATACCTTCACAACATTATCTTTCTCCCACCATAAAAATCTTAAGAAATCCCTATCCTCTTTCTTCAATTCTATCTGTAAAAATGCTCGTCTAATATAGGATGTAACACCTATGCATTTTTCTCTAAATCTCAACAGAATTGAAGGGATTTCTTCTAACAAATTTGGCCCTTTAAACAAACAATCATTAAGCGAGGGCGATCTGTTAACTTTACATGATGCGTCAAAGACAGGTCTTATCTTAGTTGTAGCACTATCTGGTTTAAACACCGGATGATGTGGAAGGTAGTGTCCCTTAAAGTTAAGTTCATTATCAGGTACCATTTCAATTACACCCTCACCAATCCAGTCTCTAAAAACTTCATCATAATCTCCATACTTATTTAGAGAGTTAAGTTTTCGCGTGACACTGAATAACCTCCTTTCAGCTACAAAGCGGTTATTTGGTAATTGTTGATCATTTTCTAGCCACGGTAAGCCCACACAATAACGACCTTCTTCATTTCTATTTAAGGAATTCAAAAACTGTTCATGGGCTATTTCTTCTTCAGCAGCTTTAGTTAAGTTATGCTGGGCATCTAATATTCCTATCGTCTCTAAATTCCAAAGGTCGGAAATGTTGTAATCCCTGACATCCAAACCTGCACACAAAATTGAAGCACTTTGATCATTTTGAATTAGAAAATCATCAAATTTTCCACACACGACCCAACCTAATTTTGTATTAACGGCTGTCAATCCTCCTTTTAATTGCTTTACTAACCCCGTGAGAATGTTCCCATAAATATCACTGCCAATGAGCATATCAATCTTCGGACAATCTGACCCAATATCTGATAACCAAATTTTATTGCGTTTTAATTCTTTCAATATTGGGCCTTTGGAAATACGCGGTATATCCCCACAAATTACGTCCTGATCTAAAAAGTCAAATTCCAAATCTGGGTGTTCCTACTGGCTTAGAGAACACAATTTTACATGATACTTATTATGCAATTTTGGCTCAGTTCTGGCACCCCCGAATAAAGTGTGAGCTACTGTTTCCTTAGAAATTGCTGATAAGCCCAACTCTGCTGCTACTGATTTCGAAATATAAGACTTTTGGGATCCACAATCTAAGAGCGCTCTAATATTCTTTTTCTTATTGACACCCGCTACTTTAACTTGTAATGTCATCAAAGCTACTTCCGATGTGCATGTCTGTCTGGCAGTGGCTATTTGTACATTTTCGGTAGATTGTTTTCCCATTGGAGTTTCATTTTTGGAACGTATTTCTGGACACAAGGAAATTACATTCGATTTTCCACAAATATAGCAACGAATAAATTCTTTACAAAATTTTGCAACATGATTGGGTTCTAAACATTTTAAACAATACTTTTTCTCTTTAATTTTAGAAATCTTTTCCTCGAGTGATAATAAACGGGCATCATAACAATTTTTGCTCTCATGTGCTCTATTACAAAAAATACAGGAACGATCTTTAGTTGTAAGAAAACCTGAAGTAGTAGGGATATTTGCCGATTTTTTAAATTTAAATTTCCCCTTATTTTCACCCCTTACTTGATACTCTTCTTTACGATGAGTGTTATCAAACCCACTCCGGGCCAGTTTCAACCTTTCCTCACCTTTTACTTCCGCTTTCAAAAATTTCATTAAATTGGTAAGGCGGGGTACATCAGAATCCTCTGGCTCGTTAAAAAGAGAACTTCTTTGCCAAGCTCTTAAAACATCCTCCGTGAGGCTAGAATCTACCGTAGGGTATAACAATGAGGTATTTTCTTCTGGTTTAAAACACAAGGATTCTAAAGCCCTCAATTTTATCAAAGAGTTTATCAAGGGGCAATTTATTATCTGACTTTACATTGGAAATAATCATTTTAATGAATTCACGAACATATACTTCAATTAGTAGATCCGATTTCCCAAAACGTTCCTTTAGAGCCGTAACAGCCGCATCATACTTTTTGATGTCACTGGATAGCTTTCAATAAACTCCTTTGCCCGTGAACCCGGTTTCATGCATTGAACTAAGTAGGAAAATTTGTCACTGTCATGTAAATCGGGGTCATTGTGAATTATTTCAAATTGTGACCAAATGGAAGCCAATCAAGTAATTCCCCATCAAACTTCTTGAGTTCAAGTTTCGGAAGTTTGTACGTTTTGCTTTTACTATAAGATGAACCATCAAGTGACCTCGCATCTTAATTTACTTTATTCAAAGCTTGTGATTTTTCATTTACTTGACGAGTCAAGGTTATAAATTCATCTGAATAGATTTCACGTTGCTCAATTTCACCAGAGACTGCTTCTTCCGAAGCCCCTGCTTCAATTAACAAATCAAGAATTTTGTTATCAAGTACTGCTAAATCCATTTGTAATTTCTCCAATTTAGTAAATTTATCTTTTACTACTCCTAAAGAAATATCCTCTTTAGCTATTTCCGTTCTTATAACGGTAGCAGTCTTTCTAAAAGAAATACGCAAACCGGCACGTTTAGTCTTTAAAGCTTCCATATTTAACCTAAGAATTACTCTATACGTTCTAAATAATTCTTTTCACAAAATAAAATATACTTCAATGCAACACTAATAAAAAACTAACAAAACCTTCTATCAATCAGTTTGAGCAGTTGGTTAAATCCTTAAAAATCCTGTCGCTGACGCCACTAATGTTGGGGTAAAGCTACTGTATACATAAATGCAAAAACGAAACTGAAACTGAAAACTGCTGACTTCGCGCAAATACAGAAGTTAAGTATATTCCCCCCCCCCAACATTTAGATATATCTATGTCTACCCGACATATGCAGGTTAAGGATAAAAACTTTTAGATATAAACAGGACACACTTTTCCACCTGCTCAGAAAGAAAGTATAGTATATTTCGTACTCACCTGGGTAGCCAAGCTATGTGCCGATTTCCTGCTGCAAAATGAGAACTTTAAAATAAAGCTCATCAGACTCAGTAAAACGCGAGACATCTCTTCATGAAAAACTTATTTACTTTTCGACACTTACACACATCAAACACTTATATCTATACTACAGAATTATTTACATTTTTAAACTTTATGTAGGGACTTGGACAACGCCCCATAACTGGCGTTCCGAGAAAAATCACAACTGAGCCCCCAAAATAATTTTTTTAGCAGACATAAAGACGGCTTGATACAATTCTTCTGGACAACTAGCGCCACCTATTGAGATTCAGAATCTAAAAAGTTCGGTTTCACAACACCAAGAGATTAAACGTAATTCTTAGCATTTCATTGAAAAGTCTGGTCTACCTGTTTGATGATATTTTGGTTGCATCATCACCGAAGAAAGAACACATACAACAGCTACGTTTACTCTTTGAGCGTTTAGCTCAGTATGGGTTGTCTATAAACATTTCTAAGTGTACATTTAGAGTAATCACGTTAGAACCTCTAGTATTTCAAGTATGTAGTTCAAAAATAAAGTCTTTACTAGATAGAGTAGATGCCATTTTCAAATTTCCTCGACTATCCACTATCACATAATTACATCATTTTCTTGACATGCTGAAATACTATAAACGCTCCATTTGGAAAGTTGCTTGGATACTTGCTCCTTTAATAAAATTTTTAGATGGCATAAGGAATAAAAAGCTTCCAAAGCAGAAATTTAAAACTAAACCTGAGGAAGTTCTTTAATGAGGAGACAGAGGAGGCTACCACAGCTTTTGAACAGATTAAGCAAGCCCTAGCACGGACTACCTTGTTACATCACCCAATACCAAATGCACCTCTTAGCATTTGGGTAGTTGCTTCAGATTTTGTTGGTGGTGGTGCACTAACACAATGCAGTGATAATCTCTGCAAGCATTTGAATTCTTATCTATGAAATTGACTTCTTCCCAAAAGAAATAGTTCAGAGATGATAGAGAACTTTATACCATAATCAAAGGTTTCGATACATGTTGGAAGGAAGAGAGTTTGTGATGTTACTGATCAAAACTCTCTTATTTATGCTTTCCAACGGAGAGCTGACAAATGTACTCCACCCCAATTTAGACACTATAATTTTATTTCACAGATTTCTACAGGGGTACGGCATGTTTCTGGTACGCAGAATTTTGTAGCCGATGCTTTATCTCGGATTGAAATCGATTCATTCTCTGAAGCCAACTGTCTCGATTACAAGGGCATTGCTTCAGCTGAGTTGGTTGACAATGAACTGAAACATCTCCTTCAATCAAACTCAACATCTTTTATATTAAAACAACAATATTTCTCTTTAGAAGATATCACCCTTACATACAACGTTTCCACCAACGTACCTCGACCTTTCATCCCCAAGGGTTACCGATGATTTTTTTTCCAACATCTGTATGGCCTTTCTCATCCTGGTATTTCTGCCTCTACAAAGATGTTTACTCAACGTTTCGTGTAGCCAAATATCAAGAGGGATACTAAAATGCGGGTAAGATTTTGTCAACAATGCCAAAGATTAAAGATCCATCGACACATAAGATCAGGTAAAGCACACAAATCTGCTTTACCTGATGCCAGATTTTCCCATACAAATATTGACTTCATACGCCTTTTTCCACCGTCGAATGGTCAAATTTATTGTTTAACAATAGTTGACCGCTTTACAAGACGGATAGAAGTAATCCCTACAGGTGAACCATATGCCGAGCTCTCCTATCTGGTTGGATATCTCGTTTTGGTTGTCCTGCTATCATAACAACAGACCACGGCAGAAACTTTGAATTAAGTCTTTTCAGAACTTAGTGACCTGCTTGAAAATAACATAATTTATTGTTGTGAATACCATCCGAAAGCCATTGGACTGGTCGAAAGACTACATTGTAAACTGAAGAGTGCAATTAAAACTCATGAAAACTGTAAGTGGAGTCACATTATACCAATTGTTCTCGGCATGCGTTCAGCTGTTAAGAGTGACATACAAGCCACATGTGCAGAATTGGTGTAAGGTTCACTGCCATCTAATCCTTTATCTTCTGGCAAGCAGGCCAGGATTAAAATCTAGGCGCACCAGGCGAACGCCTAAAGCCACGAAATGAAGCGTTTTTTACTAGAGAGAAAGATAATGTCTCTCTCTAAGAATCTGTTCACATACCCTTTTGTAACTGAGCAAGTCCGCGTTTTTTTTTATCACAATCAGAGTGCCTGAACAGAAGAAATCTCATTAAAGATATCGTTAATATTCGTTGGGTACTGTTCACATACTTCCCTCATTTACTCAAAGCCCTCAATTTCGGTACGGTTCTCTTAACGTTTCCCAGAGAAAACCCTGAGAAAAACCGCCATTGATTATTTTTACAGCATCACGGGTGATCTGCGTGCAGTACCCAACAGTCATCAATGTACCTCACGCTACTAATCGCTTCTTCGTAAGTTTTCTGCTAATGACTTATCCGACATAAATCGTATGTGTTCACTAGACCTAAACATATGTAAAAGCTTAGTTCAGATAGTGGTCCAGATGACCAGGTACTCATTTTCCCAGGCTTGAGAAAGAAACCCAAACATTTCTGAGGGGTCATGAACTACCTCATCGTAAACAAGAGGGGTGGTTGCATGTGGTCGTGTTGTTCCATATTCAAGAACCATTCCAAGTTTCACGAACAAAGTTTATTTGAGAACAAACACATAAAATGGACGACGAAACATAAAGCACAGTGTTTAAATTTGGATGATTTCTCTGGATTACAATATTGATGTTTACATGGAGCCGACCAAAGTTGTAAGTCCGTTTGCGTTAGTTTCCTTTTGCCCTTATAAGCTTAAGCCAGTCCAAACGTATATTGATAGTATTTATGATAATATTGTTTTAAATTATTTTAAAGATAAACTAACCCAGGAGTGTAATAATTTATGTATAAATGCCCCAAATGATTTTGAAAAGTTAGTTGCAAATATAGACTTGTGTAATTTAATTCAGTCAGGCACTGACCGCTTAATTGAATTAAGAACCAAAAAAGCTACCAATGAAGTTTATTCAACTGCAATACCCACCTACTCCTCCAGCCGCCTTCAAAACGGGACCCCCGCTCCGATTTCTGCACTTGCCCCACAGTCTACAATTTGTGGTTTTCGCTTTTGTGAGAGAGCTTCGCTCCCCTTCCCTACGGTCGTATTTCAGTTTTATGACACAGCGCACCAAATGGAATACGAACGAAATTAGATTTCCAAACTTTTGCCTTTACTACGCCGATTCTCACCGGAATTTTGCATTGATGAAGAGTTTTGGAGCGAAACGCTTCAAATGGCTTGGAGCAGTCACTTCTTGAATGTCCAGTTGAATATAGATAGATGAGGTATGCCTTTCATGACATGTACGATAGGCAGAACACCCATTACTAGGCTCTAGAAAATTCTAGACGTGCTGTCGAAGTTAGACATCAATTACACTAATCGGTTAATGTTTGGTGCGGAATTTTCAAATAAGGGTGATGGATCCTGTATTTTAATCAGTTATTATTAAAGATAAATGAGCTTAATGATAGGTAAATATTTCATTTTTCCGCCGCTCGTGAAGACACAGTTTTGGAAATCGCGGCGAAACAAATGCTCGTTTTATGTGTTCTAATCTAAACAGCGAGGTTTTTTTTCCAAATCCATATCAGTTTTTAAGATAAAAACTCTAACTGCTGATTTCACCGCTATATACCGCTGCATGTTTTCTCTTTAGCCGTCGCCGTTATAAAATTAAAAGGAATAGGGGTGCTATGTAATAATATAGCTATGTACATAACCCCCTAAATCCATAGAATTGTTGAGTCAAGCCATTATATTCTCATTTCTAGATCGATTTAGTCATGTTCAAATAAGCACCCAAGCACATAAATCTAAGAAAACGCGTAAGACTGTGAATTTCCCTTTTCAGACATGTGTGTTTGATCATTTAATTACATTATTTTGTATACCTTTGTTACAATTTTTGTTGTGCGAAGAAGACTTTTTTCTTTTATTCTAGAAGATGAGTGATTTCATTTGTTATGAAACTGGTCCATCAGCTTTGCGATAATAAAAATTCAGCCGCAAAAAAATGCAATAGTCATCTGCGTACTTGCCTAAGGACTGCAATCCTCATGTAAATAAGAATATGATATCCTCTTCTGCATTATCAGGGTCTCAGAGAACTATAAAAATCTTGAGTGCTGACTAGTGCCCCGACTTTGCACATAAGAAGTTCGTAAAATAAAACATTTTTCCATTTTTATTTGGTTTTGAAAAGGCGAAAGAAAGTTACTTAAATCAGTGATTTTCTTTCTTTCCCTTCCCCATTCTCTCTTTCTCTCACGAACATAAATTTCTTTACATACATTTTCTTGTCGTTATTTTCTTTTTCAAGACATTTTCCTCTAATATTCTTGAGAAGGTACAGTTTCTGGGGTTTCATTATATTATTTAATTTTTTTCTCTTTCTTTTTTAATAAGATAAATTACATTGCATTAAATCACTATGTTGTATTTAGGCTAATGAAAGATAAAATGAAAATTTTATGCGTATGATGTAGGGATGGGAAAAACCTACCGGTTCAAACCGAAAACCGTTTTTTTTTTGTTTTGTTTCGGTTAACCGGGTTTTTTTTTTTTTTTTGCTTTTTTTTCGCCCCGGTTTAAACCTGTTTTTTTTTTTAAATCCAAAAACCAGGGGAGGGGGGGGGAAACGGGCAAAATCAGCTATCAAAAGATAGGCTCGATTTTAGGTTGGAGTTATGAAGTTTTGAATATCACAATCTTAGGCCAATAAACGGCCACTCGAGGCGGACATTGAGATAGTCTAAAATAGTCATAGTCAAGCTTTCATAACTCGATTAATTTTAGTCGCAGAAGATTGGAACATTTTGTTCAAAATTTCAGTGTGCCAAAAATATTTTAATAAATATGATTAATAATAAAAATTTAGATACAGTTTTTTTATTATTATATATATAGACACAAACAACACAAAATACGATTATTTACGTCTGTACTCTCTAATTTCTTTTTATATTTGTCTACAATACTTAATACAATTTTTTAAATTTTATCTACAAAACTTACTTATGGTATTAATTACTTATTTATAATCATTACTTATAACATTAATTAATTACTGTACTAATACTTTCTTATTGCATATTATTAATAAAAAACTATGTCCACGAACGTTGTTTTTTTTAACCCAGAAAAACCGGTTATTTTGAGCGGTTTTAACCGCCAGATTAAACTGGAGGTGAGAAAACCTGTTTAACCGAAAGCCTTTTTTTTTGCAATAACCGCCATCCCTACTGTGATGGTATTTCACCAATTTTACAGCACTCTTCTTTTCAGAGATGACGTACAGCCAACCTTCACATTATCATATAATCCATTGAATATGTGTCATAAAGTTGGTGTAGACGTTTTCGAAGAGGATTGCATTCGTTTCAAAAGTCTTTGAAAATCCCTTATTTCGTTCTTTATATTGTTTATGAATCGATGAAAAAGATAAAAGATTAGATTAATAATTGTAGATGATATTTTAGGTGGTTCCAGTCCATGCCATTTTGAAATGCGGAGCACAAAATTATACATACAATTAATGAGTATGAAATCGGAGGAAAAAGAGCGCCACATTAACGGCTGGACTTTTTATAACTTGGAAACGGGGAATTGTCTGTAATTAGAAATTTAATAGATAAGAAGTTGCTTTCTCAGTGTTTTGTGGAGGCCCATCTTCAACGTACTTATCTAGCAACCCCGGCAACACAATTGAAAGTTGCCAAAATTGGCACAAAGTAAATACCCAGCAAGGCGATTTCAGCCCAACACGCAAATAAATATGAGTGTTTTCTTTTGTCCTGCTTTTCCTTTCTCCAAACCATTAGGATTTAACTTGTTTGGTGATGTACACTTTCCTTTTATTCCTTGATGTTTGGTTCTTTAGTTCTGCTCTGCGATTTGGAGCTTATCGCCTTCAGTGACCAAAACTGTGCGCAGAAGACGCTAGAACTTTTCTTCAATTAGCAACTGAGAATTTCACTACCGCATTCAACGCAGTTCTTCTGGTTTATGTCCACGTAGCCTAAAGGTTAAAACCAAAACTACTAGAAAAAGGCAATCCAAGATTTGGAATTTCAACAATTGAAGTGGCTAGCTAGATTTATTTCTAGCTCGTCGGTAAAATACTCTTGATATACCAAATGCAGTAGAGTGTTGACTCTGGGTGCTTTGTGAAGGCGTACGGAAAGATCGCTCGGCTATCTGTACAGTAGCACACAATTTGAGGGTAAAAAGAAGATATCTAAATTTGATTCTACTAATTAAGGTGTTGAATTTATTCTTAAAAACCAATTCGAATACTTCTTTTAAGTTAGGAATAAACATAAGCTTTGTTTCTGATATGCGATTATTATTTTTTCTTCATTTTTCAGTAAAACATTTTCAGAAAATTAAAAAAAAAGTTATTCGGATTATCTGGAATTTCGTATTGAAGGGGTTCAACTGTATATATAGTTGAGCCGAAATTTTCAGCTTTACATTGATTTTCAAGTTATACGGTCGAACCATGATCAGGAACAGACGTGACGTGCACAATAGCCAAAGAAAAAGCAGAAAGTTGCCAACGCGGTGTGAGTTTTTAACACTCGAAATGAGAATTTTGACTCATTTAGAAACTTAAATCAAACTACTGATTCTTGAATTCTATGGAGGCTCATGTTGCTCTTCACACGCCCAGAGTGGTGTAAGATAATTAAATTTATGGAAATTAGATTTTGAGAGACGTAGGAAAAACCAAAAGACAGTGCAATTCAGATTCTAACGTGAAAGTGATTTTTATCTTTGAACTTAAGTGATGAGAAAAATAATTAAGTTAAATATAGCATAACTCAATTCATAACACAATCATTTTTGTAACTGTAATTATTAGTTTTTCAATTTTCGTTTCAGAGCGTTTTGTTCATGTGCTATATGTGTTTTATATGCATATATATACATTACATATGTATATATTATCATACACTAACAGTTAAGATATTTTTAAATTATTAGAGTTGTCGCTATTCGTCGTCGAGATTTAATTATAAATGAAAAAATAAATATCAAATTTTCAAGAAATTTTGCAATGAAATTCTGTTTATTCAATCAAACCTTCTTTTCCTCGAAACAATGATACAGAATATTAATAAATACGGATTCTGATGTTGAGCACAACAATTATTCCAAACAATAAATTGCGTTTGTTGAATCATTTAAAATATAACCCCCAAATGTTTCAACCATGTTGCTGCAACAGTTATTCATCTTAACATATGATGTGTGAACAAAATCTTTTGGTTTAATTATAAAAAAATATTTTCAAAATATGTTATGTGTGTATGACTTGAATATCTCGAGAAATCCTTCATTTCCACCAATGATGTTTGAGGTCCACCAAAGGATCGGGATGATCGGGAAATACCCGAATACCTAATCTGTAAAATAAAAAAAAAGTCTAAGAAATCAAGAATAGTTGAAAAATATGACTTAGAAGCTTAATAAAAAGTAAGAAGATTTCAAAACTTGAACGAGGAATTAAATAAACAAAAAAAGAAAAGAAAATAGCTGTTACAAAGTCATTTTATAGTATGAGTTCTATCTAAGTCGCAAATGAACTGGAAGTTATCCTTTAGATATCTAGCTGTCTATTTTAAATGCATTATTATGATTATTATTACTGATGAAACTCAATAATTTTTTATCCTAGCAATATTACACTACAAACTACTGTTTACGAACTTTTCATGCGATAACACTATAACACTCCTTTTTTTTCAAGGATGCGTTATTTGCAAGCTCTTTTACACTGCGACTAATAATATTAAATACACTCATGTCCATAAATTGGTGATAACAGTTCAGGCAAAGAAAGAGGCCAGCAAAACAAATTTTACCCTATTTGTAAAGTCTACTTATTAAACAAAAGGTAAAGCAAAACAGATGCTAGTATGTTTGAGTATAATTACAAAATTGCGGATTTTTACTCCTCGAGCAAATTTCAAAAAGAACCTATTTACAAAACAGTATGGCATGGTTAAGGATATTATTAATACGGAGATGTCCTCCGGATGATACAATACAGGCCTTACAACGCGTCTTAGGCATGCTGGAGTATTAAATTACTGAATCTGATCTTGGGAATATTACACCACTCATCGGCAATGCCCTCCGAAGTTCCGGGTAGACAGGTGGAGGGGGTTGATTGGGTTGCATCTGTCGGCCGCTATGCTATCCTGCGCAATATATTACGCTCTATTGATTCAAGTCCGGTGAGTATGCTGGCCAATCCATACGGGTGATATCCTCCGATTGAAGGCATTCGTCTACAATGCTTGTAATGGTGAGGACGGGTGCTGTCATCCATAAACAGTAGAAATTCAGCACCCATGGCGCCCCCGAAACAAACGTGCGTACATGTTGTTCCAGAATGAGCAACATGTAACTGAACGAAGTACATCGA
>BGPR01010543.1:0-23321 GCA_013235015.1 Araneus ventricosus
ATACTTATAAAAGGCAATGTTTGCGTCGTATCTATACTTATAAAAGGCAATGTTTGCGTCGTATCTATACTTATAAATGGCAATGTTTGCGTGCGTGCGTGTGATGCCCAGACGAATCTATTGCACTTATAGCCATGAAATTTCGCACACATGTAGTCGTAATGGTGACTGAATGCACCTCGAAGCCGGAATTTTAAAATTTAATCTGCAATTTTTTTATTTAATATTTTGTGTTGTTTTGGGTGATTTTCCGCACTCATTTCTCAATAGCATGGCTTTGAACAATTGTACGTAAAAAACAGTTACACCACCGAAAAGAACAAACGATTTCCGTTCTAATGAAGTTTGTTTCGTACGTCTAACGTAATTTACTGAATTTTGAAAAATAGTCACTTTTATGGTAATTTTTAATAAGGATTTCTTCAAATTCTCGCATCTGACGTTCTAACATCTCTATAATTTTCCTTTTCTTCAGCTTATAACTGGAATGTTTCTGTCAGATTTAAAACAAGAACGGTTAAAATATCTTTTTTCGTTTTTTTAATTAATTTTTCGATGATCAGTTCAAACAGTTTTTTTGCTAGCAAGATTTAAGCGAGAGCAGGATAATCTCAGAATGTATTGTTGAAATTTCATTGGCTGGTGCGTGACCTTCCTCGCGGCAGGTGACGTCATTACATTCGCGTCATCGTCATCTCAATAATATATACATTTCTGTTTTGATAAATGTCATTATTGCAAAGAAAAGTAAGCGGGAAAATCAATAATGTGTATTTTTTGTTTTGATTTTGTTTTCAAAACTTTTTTGTGTGTTGAAGTCCTGATTCCACGGGCCACGCCGCGCGCGTACTGCTAGTACAGAATAAAAATATAATCCTCAAAAATAATAATATATGTAATACATTAAAAAATAGACATATTCATACAATATGAAATACAGTAGCATTAAATACGGATTATTCGTATGTGTGGGAAGCCACAGCCACAAAAAAAACCCTTCAAAATGTAACTAAACTAGCATTTTTTTTTTTTTTTTTTTTTTTACTGTACCGATTAACTGTCTTCTCGCGTAAAACCCTATGATTCACTTCCAAATTTTAAACTATTTAAGAAAATAATATTTGTATACTCAGAGTCGCATTATCAAATAGGCAAAGTAGGCAACTGCCTAGGGGCCTTACAACTTTGGGAGACCCGAGGGCTCCTGTTTTTTTGCTGTATTTTCAGGGTAATCGAATTTTGCACTTTCATTTGATTTGCAAGTGCCATGTACTAGACAGTATTTTCAAATAAATTTCAGAACACTATTCCTCTTTTTTTTCAAATTTGCTTGCAGATCAGTGTAGTCCATTCCCCCTTTTTTTCTCGCAGTTGCCTGACTGCAGGGGTGTAGTGGAGCCGGAACGCCGCGCCAACACTGCGTCTCGCAACGGGGTATTCAACTAGTAGATAAGTAAAGATCTGGCGAATATTTGAAACCGATTTCATTACACCCCTCCCCCCATACAGCAGGTCGTATCCTCCTGTCGGGCAGACTCTAACGCCACTCCTGGTTGAAAACATGTTTGTGGTTTCTGCGGCTCGACAGAGACGCTATCCACAATCGTCAAGTCTTTGGTCCGGTGGTAGCTTCTGCAGAAGTGGAAATCTGTATCATATTTTGGACAAAATCTGCTTAAGAGTATATTGTCTTTTTTCGAACACGATAACTCAAAAACGCCAGAAGATAAATAGAGGAAATTTTATATGTGGTCTTGACATCAAAATACAGTGGAACCTCGGGAATCTGAACATCTTTTTTTAATTTTCTGAAAACTTTTTATTAAAAAATGAAGGAAAATAACAATTAGGTATCAGAAACGAAGCTAATGTTCATTCCTAACTTAAAAGAATCACTTGAATGAGTATTTAAAGCCGGCAATTCACTTGAAGGCTAGCCATGCCATTTGTCCTAAGCTCGTTTCCCCACCACCACCCATTTTAATCGAAAAATCCAGGCACGCCATTCACTTGATGCTTCAAAGTGCGATACTACTGCTCTTCGTTCTCCTCCCCCCTTACACGTCTTCCTCAACACATCAGTTTCATTTGATCATCAAATCTGCATATTAATACTATTTTTTAAATTTTGTTTTGAGACGCCTTCTTACACCCACGCACATTTCTCCCCACCCCCACCCCTCTCTCACGGAAGATTTCCGATTTTACTTTCAACATGATCTACCCTCGAAGCAAGGTAACAATCTAGTCAAATCTTTTGATGTACCGCCTAGCCTCGTTCGAGAGGCCGCGGTGGCCTAGTGGTAAAGTCTCGACCCCGGGACCGGTGGTTCGAGACCCAATTCCACTGAAGATCCGCCGTGTATCGGGCCTGTTGCACGCTAAATCATACGTAGCTGCCAAACGTCCTCCCGTTGATGTGGAGCGGAAGTTTGGAGAGGGGATGCCAGCTCGGGTGTCGTCCTCGTCATCTGATCGCGGTTCAAAATTACAAGGTCCGTCCCTAAATAGCCCTCGTCTTGCTACAAAACGGGACGTTAATCTAACCTAACTTAGCCTTGTTCGAGGTCTCAAATGGGAATCGGCGCATAAAACGCTGGAATTTGATCTCGTTGGAATTCCAGCTTTCCCGAACCGCTATGCTATTTTCCATCAGTTTTTAAGGTTGACTATTTCTTTTTCCTTCCCGTGTTCCAAAATTTCCAGTTTGGAAACGATGTGAATTGTTTGCTTAAGAATGAATACAGCACCTTGACGAGTAGAAACAAAATCCGCCATCTTTTTTTTGATGTAAAGAACTAAACCTTCTTGGAGATGCGAATGTCCTCTTTCCGTACTCTTTCACAGAGTACCAAAGTCGATACTTGACTGCATTTTGTATATCAAGAGTATTTTACCGCATTTTCGGATAATCCGAACAGAGGTCAGTTATAATTAGTTCGGATTCTCGAAGTTCTACTGTAGTAGATCCATATCAAATTTTGGATCCAATCCGCCAAAGAAAATAAAGTGCATATTCAATTCTATTAGCGTTATTACGAAATTAAACCCAAAATACACTGTATTGTACTAATATACGAGCAAGTCGAGGGGAGAACACTCCCGCTGGTTTGTTGTTGCATTTTTTTTATCTGTACTTTGCTAATCACGTCCAGGGAAAAATTTATGTTCGTTTTGAATTATTGCATTCATTCACAAGCGTCAGTATAAATATGCTAGCAGAATATCCGGCGTTGCCCGGCTTTTATAGTACCAAAAAGATTGTGAGAGCCAGGAAACTATGAACACAATGCTCTATTTTCATTCTTGGGAAAAGCAAAAATAATTCCCTCTAAAATGGAGCAACTGAACCAAATCCATAATTGTTCCCGATATAAATTGTTAATCGTCTATGAATCGTCTGCTTTGGAACTTTTTTTTTAGTGTTCTTCCAGAATTCTACCAAATCAATAATTGTTCCCGATATAAATTGTTAATCGTCTATGAATCGTCTGCTTTGGAACTTTTTTTTTAGTGTTCTTCCAGAATTCTCTTAATGTGTTCTGGCAACAGTTCTTCGTCTGTATTATTGCGTGATGCGTTTAATGTCTGTATATTTGTGTTTAAAATATTTTAATAATAATTTTTATAAGTAATTTAGTAATTTTTATAAATTTGTGTATTTTTTAAAAAATATTAAAATTAGAGGAAAAAAATGTACGTAAATGAATGTGATGTCACTGGAAACCTTATTTTTTGAACTTTAAGCTGATGTGGAAGCAGTTTTTGTGACATAATACTTTCGGAAGATATCACGGAAAAACGCCAGAATTTTACTTAATTTTTAATTAACCTTTGAAAAGTTGACAATGATCTTTCTCTTGTTTTGAAGAGCGCATGTGTCAAATTTCATCAAGATTGAAGAAATGTAGATTTGTATAGAGAAAATACAGAGAGACACAAACTCTACTTTATAAAAATAGATTTCATGTCTTCACTCAATATACGTAGCGAAGATATGAAATACATTTATTTATAACTTCATCATCGTCGGTATAATTAAAATGAATGTTTAAAAATATTGTAAAAATCGAAGAAAACATCTCAGCTGTAAAACTAGAGTCATTGAATAGATTTTTTAAAAATGAGGTTAAAAATCCTTCCATTTTTTTTCAGACAAAAAGTTTCGTTATTCAGAATTCCAAAATGTCAGTGACAATCCTTTAGTCGAAAAGGTACTTTTAATACTAAAAAAGGCAGCATACTAGAAAAGAAATTTTATCGTTGAAAGAGCAAGTTTGTTGTTTGTTGCAAGTTTGCAAGGTAATAATTTAAAGTATCTCATGCAATTGCGTCAAAAATTTTCTTTTTTCCCGTATTTTTTTCTTTTCTCGTATCATTTGTCAAATTGTCTTACCGAGATTTCGAGTTTGCTGTGCTATCGTAAATCTGCATTCCATTTAACCTGTATTTTACATTTTATTTTGTGTATCCGTTTCTTTTACTTAATTTCACTGGTAAATAACTCCCTGTAGCAGTCGCTCTTTGCGTTTGTGACCCTATATTCTGTTGTAAAAATTACGCTTCTGTATGCATGACCTCAGAGCTGGCTTATGAAGACAAAATAGGCAACTGCCTGCCTGTCAGTTTTGGGGAGCCTTTGAGGTCTCGAGATTTTTTGGTGGTATTTTCAGGATAATCTAATTTTTCGCTTTCATTTGATTTATCATGTACTCGAACATATTGAAATTAAAATCAAGTACGGTTTAAATTACAGAACATTCTAAGAATTTTTACTTTCTCGTGTACGAAGTATATAAAGAGAAAGTATTGTAATGGTCAAAAAATTCGAACTCGAGATTTTGATGAATCTCTACGTTTTAGACCTTCCTGAGTATGGAATTTTTTTTTTGAAGTTATGGCTGTTTGTGAACACGATAACTCAAAAACTATTAAAGCTACAGGGATGGAATTTGGTATGTGGTCTTTACACGTAATTTGTAAGTTTCTATCAAATTTTGGACAAAATCCGTCCACGAAAAGTCTGTCTGTCCGTGTTCATGTGAGCACGATAACTCAAAAACTTAAACAGCTAGATGGATAAAATTTGGTACACAGTTTTATCATCAGGAATGTAAGTTTGTATCAAAGTTTGGACCAAATCCGTCAACGTGTTGACTGTCTGTAGATCTGTATAACCGCATGCTTATTAACACAATACCTTCTAAACCCTATGACTTAGATAAATAAAAATTGGTATGAGGTCTGTTAACATTAATTGTAGATCTTTACCCAAATTTCGTTTCAATCGGTTGAAAAAAATGCGTTCAAATTGCATATTCGGTTTCTTCACCATTCTACTTTTACCCCACCTGTGTTAGGGAATCGTCCATGTTACTGCCGCTTTGTGTATTTTTTTTTTAAAAAAAGGCGCGAACGATTCGCGAGCTTTTCCCACCTGGTGTTAGAGCCGTGACGAGAAAGGTTTGGGAGGAATTCATATTTTCAAATTCGTTTGCAGAACAGTGCGGTTTTTTTTTTTTTTTTTTTTAAGTTGACTCGCTGACTCACAAGGCAAGAGTCCTGGCAAACTTTGTATTTGAGTATTTAGACTTTGTTAAAGAACTTTCGTAATTGTTTCTTCCGTTTTATATAAAACTAGCAGTACGCGCACGGCGTTGCCCGTGTAATCAAGACTTCAACAAAATGAAAAAAAAGAACTCCCACAATGACATGAAAAAGTTTGGAAAACAAAATCAAAACAAAAAAACACATTTTTTGATTTTCCTGCTTATTTTTTTTTTTCGCGCTACAGTACAGAGTACGTTAATCCAAAACAATATTACAAAATTGGAACGTGAAAATGATTATTATACAGCAAGCAAAATATAAATCAAATCCGAAAATAATAATCTAAGTAATTCATTCATGTGAAGGTCATGACGTATCCTGCGCGTCCGCCAATCAAAATTGGCAGCAACCTTCCGAAGAAGTGCCGCGTGAGGAACTCGATCGAGAAAAATAACTCTCAACGGCCCAGAAAAAAATCAATTTAAAAAAAACGGGGAAAGATATTTTAACCGTTCTTGCTTTAAATCCGACTGAACCGTTCTAGTTATAAGCTGAAAAAAATTGAAAATAATAGTGTTATTAGAAAGTCGGATGCAACAAATTTAAAAACAAAACTAACATTTAGATGGCAAAACTGACTATTTTTTAAAAAATTCTCAAAATTCAGTAAATTACGTTAGAAATTCAAAACTAACTTCATTGGAACGGAAATCGCATGCTCTTTCCGATGGTGTATCTATTTTTGACGTAGAATTATTCGAAACCATTCTATTGAGGAATTAGTGCGAAAAAGCAACCAAAACAACACAAAACATTAAATAAAAAAATTTCTAGATTAAAATTTCGGCTTCGAGATGCATTCAGTCACCATTACGACTACCTGTGTGCCAAATTTCATGGCTGTAAGTGCGATAGATTCGTCTGGACATCGCAGATACACACACGCACACAAACATTGCCTTTTATAAGTATAGATAATTGGCAAAACAAGATGACCTGTCCTCCCAGCCCTAATCATCGGACCGATTCCGATAATTTTTATTTCATATGGAAACTAATGATTTCTAGATATGTCATTAATGATCACCTTCCACCCACCACCCTTATTTTCGAGATATATTGCAAATTATAATTTTGGCAAAGTCCTTCGGCTTCTACAACCGCCAAGTTGCAAGCGTAGTAAGAGGCTATTAATATTACGTGCGAAAAACTGGTCGCCGAAGGCGGCTAGTCTTCTTTAAAACCATTTCTAAGTTTCATTTTTTTTATACCGAGATACTGAAATCCCCTCTCTTAAAGGTGACCCGCAATTAAACATTTTGTTGCAGTGAAACCTCTCTAAGCTGTCACGCCTGTATAGCGGTCATCCCTCTCAAAGGCCACTTTTGTTTGGTAAGGAATTTTTTGATCCATAAACATAATGTTAATATAATCTCTAGGAATGACCACTCAAACCCGTCTTGGAGGGCAGGATTGGTTTTCTGTTCAACTTCAATGAAATAGATTTCTTTTGTTTTTTCGACGTAGGACATTTTATTAAGAAAAAGAAGAAAGAACAAAAAAAAAAAAAATCACAATCAGAAAACAACACCGGAAATCAGATTCAAATGAATCATTCCTTTCCCAATAAGATCAAATTGAACGGCCTCTGTCAGTGTGGGCATTCAATAGTTCGTTTGTGCCTTTCAGCCGATAGTCTGACAAACTCTGCTGACTCTGACAAAAGGCTGCTGGTATGGGTTGAAAATGAAACTCAACTTAACAGACTCTGGGGAAAATAAATTATAATATTTCCCATCCCTCAGCAACTATCGACGAAACGATTAGAGGTATATTTTTCCAATTGAAAAAAAAGTTACCTTCGAAAAAGCTTGATGATCCAAGCAAATACAAATTGTAACTGCTTTTTTAAAAAAATAAACTGAAGTACTTTTTTCGTTAAACTTTAGATGATTCTTAAAATTCGCTTTACCAGAAATAAGAAATGAAAAACGTATTTTGTACTTCGAAATATGGAACCCCTTTAGAGCGACCATCCCCGTGAGCGGTTGCTTAAAAACTGTTATATAGTGTTGCGAGCCTGTAATTTTGCTTCCTAGCCATGTTAGTTCTATGGTTGGAAAGATACATTTGCAGAAGTTTTATGGGACTCCGGGTGGGGTCAGTCACTGACCCCCCGATCTTGGCGACAAAACGAAGGTCCTCAAAAATGCTAGAATTTTCATGATATCTCTAATAGGAGTGAAGGTATGCAGAATGTACTAGAATTTTCCTGTGACATCACATTCTGTCGGAAGAAGGGTATAAATACCGACCTACTCGACAAGGAATCAATCTCTCTTTGGATTCTTCTTCGCATTGCGAGTTGGTCAACTGTTAGACGCTGAGAGCCTTTGTTCGTGCTATTACTGTTATTGTTAGTGACTTTCTGTACGCTTATGCTGCTAATTTGAGCAAGTGCTGCGTTTCTTCTTACCTGCACTTCGTGTTTTCTAGAATATTTGTTGAATAAAGCATCGTTCTTCATTATTCTGTTTGTTGGACTGTTTTCACCGTACACCCACAGAATTTTTGTAATAATAGATATTACATTAAAATCAATAAAAATGTCTGATTTTGGGAGGTGGCCCCTACAGAGTTCAATCCGGCATAAAATTCAAATTGCATGCACATCTGCTTTTTTAATTTTAAAAGAAAAAGATGCAAATTGCTATTACTTAACATGAAGATAAAAAAATAAAAAGGGAAAAAATTATTTAGCTACACTTTAGTTTAATTAAATGTTAACATATTATAACAAAAAGGAAATAATAACTATCTAACGTATTAAAAATTTGGAGGTTCTTTACATTTTAAGAGTTTAGTGGCGAACTTGCTATAAGTTTTTATCACTTTCCGATTTTAATCATTAAAATGCCTTTTGAAGTGCTCGTGATTATTTACTTATTTTTAGAGGCGGCATTTTTTCCCCTTCTTCTTACAGAATATTTTTTCTCGTATTTTTATTTCAATTGTTATATATATATATTTTGTGAAATAGGGTTTTTTTGTGGTATAGATTGCGAACACGACGAAGACAGAATAGTCGAACCTTCATTACACTTCTTAAAACCAAAATCATAGTGGAATCCGGAACGTCTGAATACTTCATCTTATCGTAGTGGCCAAACGTCCTCCCACTAGTGTGATGCGGAAGTTTGGGGGGGCGCGGCCCCCCGCGGGCGGTCCAGCTCAGGGCTCGTCATCGAATAGCGACTCAAAATTACGAGCCCCAAAGTAGTCCTCGTATTGCTTTAAAACGCGACGTTAATATAACTAAACTTAACCAACAGTTATAATTGATAAAATTAACGAAAATTAAATTAAATATTAATAGAACTTGAATTAAAAATTAATTAAAATTCTTTTGCATTATACAGAAAAATAGTTCGAATTCTTCTACATAGATGGAGCTAGGGGCTTGCTTCTTGACGTTATTGGGCTTCACTTATTTAGAGTGTCTGTTTTTGAAAGAGGATGAATTTTTGCCTTTTGGTTTCTGTCTCATTTTTGATTCTGTTGTACAGGTATCTGATCTGTTTTGTTTTTTCTTTTTTCCTTTTATCCTATTTTCAGAGGTTGGACAAAAATTCAGGCCATATAAAGGAATAATTTTAACTAATGGTCGTTCCTTTATTCAGAAAATTTTTGTCCTGCTTCAGAGCTACAACGGCGTGTGGCCTCTGAGGAGAATCGCCATTTTGGTTCTTTTACAATTTTCTTCCATTTTGCTTTCATTCTAATTGTATTTTTCATTCTATTTTGCTTTTTTGTGTTTTATTTTAAGGTTTTATTAATGCTTATTTTTTATAATCTTTAACTTATTTTTTGTTCTAATTAAACTTAACCAAACTTTATTATCTTATTTTCCTGCTTACTTCGCTTGCCTTTGAATGTAGCACTATTTAAGAAATTACGGCTGCTTGTTAAGAATTTAGTGCCCTACTTTAAACTATATTTTACAAAAACTTAAATACATTGTTCTGAAGATAAATAAACGCCAAAAAATTCTACTACTTATTTTTCATTAAAATTGCTCTTCTATCACTGTACATTAAAAAACGTCCAGGTGGTCCTGATTCGGCAACCTTATTCTATACAATTGTTGGTCACCAGATTTCGAATCAAAAACTGACAGATTGTGTTCTATAATGAAGCCGCGTGGTAAAACCAAATATGAGATAATCCATCACTATGTAAAAAATCTTTCTTCAGGCAATATTAATCTTTCCTTAGTTTTTATAGAATATAATTTGCTGAAACTAATCAAAGTAAGTGCATAAAAAGCTTGATTCTGGAGTATCATTAGAAGTAGAAAAAAATTACATTTCATGTTATGAATATGTAAATGAAGTGTCACTACTTAATAGAAACAGAACTAATAAGTTTTCCTCTCTCTTTTCAGATAACTTTTGATAAGCTAAGCAATATTTTTGACTAAGGCTATAAAGTTCCCAAGAAAATGAAAATATGGCAACGAACGTCATTAAAGATTATGCTACAAAAGAAATTGAAGGTTTGAAATTGGCTGAAGATGCCAGTATCCCATCACTGGCCGCCCAAGATGAGAACTTTGCATCATGGGATGCCCAAGGTGAGACTTTTGCATCAATTGATTCTCAAAATGAGAACTTTTTATCAAAGGATGCCCAAGGCGAGAACTTGACATCAACTCATGCTCCAGATGAAAACTTTGCATCCAAGGATGCCCAAGGCGAGAACTTTGCATCAAGGGATGCCCAAGGTGAGAACTTTGCATCAAGGGATGCTCAAGGCGAGAACTTTGCATCAATGGCCACTGAACACAAGACCGATTTCCTCAAAATAGAATTAAAAGATGTTAGAAAAGGATTTGATGACTCAGCCATGGAGGAAATAGACGCTACAAAAGTAATCGAATCAATGACTTCCGAATTTCAATCTTTTAAAAGTGAAGGAACTCAATATACGGAAAAAGACTTGCCCTCATCATCACTGGCCGATGAAGACAAAGCCGATTTCTTCATGACAAAATTAAAAGACATAGTAAAAAGATTTGAAGAGTCAGCCAAGCAGGAAATATTCGCTACGAAGTTAATCGAATCGTTGATTTCCGATTTGCAATCTATTACAGGAAATACAAAACCGGAAGTCATAAAAATTTTACATATCATGGCTTGCAAGTTTAAAAAGGAGGCAGACTTTTATGGGGAGTTAAAAGCGTTTTCTGATGACTTAAAATTGTTTATGAATCATTTGATAGTGAAAAAAATTGAAAAACATTCACCTGAAAATCTAAAGAAAATTTATTTTAATTTACGAATCGTATGCAAAGGAATTAAACTTCAGATTGCTAGGCTAAATTCGATTAAGTCAAATTGTGAGAAATTTCTTAACGACTTCGAGCAATGTCGTAACGAATTGTATAAGATTTTTGAAATACCTGCTAATATTTCACGTCCTCACATTATGGCTAGAATCCCAGATAGTCAAACAACGTTTATTAATGCAACTAATGTTTTTATTAAAAGACTTTCAGGCAATTATACTTTAACCTTCTCAGTTTTAAACAGACTGGAAGGAAAAGTTTTGTCATCACTGAGCACTGAACAACAAGCTGATGTGATCATAACAAAATTAAAAGACATCGGAGAAAGATTTCCAAAGTCGTCCAAGAAGGAAATAAAAACCAGAACAGTAAGCGAATCGATGAACACAGAACTGCAACTTATTCAAGACAAAAGAACTGAAAAAGAGAAAATCGCTGAATTTTTAGATTATATTGCAGACAAGGTTGAAGTATTCGAGGACTTTATTTCGGAAATGAAATCATTTTTTGATGAGATAGAGTCAGCTATGAATAATTTGGAATGGGAAAAGATCAAACACTTTTCACTTGAAGATCGAAAGAAGATTTATTTTAATTTGCTAATCGCACGCGCGGGAATTAGGTTTCAGATTCTAAGATTAAACTCGATTGTGTCTAGTTGTGAGAAATTTCGCGAAGACTTCGTTAAACTGTCATTCCCCCGTAACACTCCTCTTCTTGAAACCGGGGAACATCTTTCAGAAAGAGAATTAATGTTTATTACATCAACGAAAAATTTTATTAAAAAGTTTACAGATTATGTAACGTCCGCAACTATAATTTTAGAACGCCTTAAAGAAAATACGAGGACGAATGTGAATATTTCTTCACCTTCAGAAGCTGGCAGTAACGTATCAGTGGTTGCTGAAGAAACTGATGAGTCAAAAGCCGACCTGAAAAAGTTGTCAGATTATGCAACGCCCGCAACCATACTTTTAGAAAGCATGAAAGAAAATACGAGGACGAATGTGAATATTTCTTCACCTTCAGAAGCTGGCAGTAACGTATCAGTGGTTGCTGAAGAAACTGATGAGCCAAAAGCCGACCAATTTTTAAATGATATTGAAAAAAGGGTTGAAGTGTATGAAAACTTAGCTCACGAATTAAAAGTGTTTTACAATGCCATACATGAAGTTTTGCAGTATGTGATGTCGGAAGGAACTAGCCATTTGTCACTTGAAAATAAAATGCTCGTTTATGGTAATTTACGAACTGTACGCCAAGAAATCTTATCCAAGATTGTATGGTTAAACACAATTAAACCAGGTATTGAGAAATTTCAAGGCGACTTAGATAATATAAATTTCCTTCGTAACTCTCAGGAAGACTTGCCTCTTTCAGGAAGATTAACACCGGTCATAACTGCAATTAATTCATATACTGAAGAACTTGGGAAATGCGAACGCGTTGCTTCCACAATTATTGAACATCTCGAAAAAGAAACCAAGACGATGGTTAAAATTCCCTCACCAGCTGTCTAGGCTTTTTTCTTGCATGATACAAACTTATTTTGTATCTACTAATTTTATAGTATAATTGATCATACCTACGCTTTTTTTTTGTATTTCAGAAACTGTTAATGTAACGTTTTATTTGGGTATTCTATAGTAAAATTGATCATACATAAACTTTTTTGGTATTTCAGAAACTCTTAATGGAACATTTTATTTGAGTTATTCTATAGTATAATTGGATCATAAAGACACTTTTTTTGGTATTTCAGAAATTGTAAATGTAACGTTTGGTTTTGGTATTCTATAGTATAATTGATCTATATTGGTTCTATAGTATAATTGATCATACATACATTTTTTTTGTATTTTAGAAACTGTTAATGTTAACGTTTGGTACTCTTCTCAGGTTTACCGCTTGTATTTTGAAAGCCGCACTGTGAGTTTTAATGTTTGTAACTGAATTTAAAGCAATTTTTTAAGTACAAATTTGAAATAAAAGTATTTGAACAAGATTTTGTGTTTATTTCAAAAGTGATACATATAATCAGTTGCGGTTGTTCAAATTATTGCAGTATCTAAGATTGATTTAAATGATGATAATCACACTTAAGTGTTATATATATTAACCTAAAAAGCAAAAGAAGTGTTTCGTGCTGGTTGGAAAAATTTATATTTCATTTTATGGTCACAAATTGGATCCTTGTTTCATTTAATTTTTCATACCTTTTCGTTTTGGCGAGGAATTGTCGTAAACTGTTATGGAAAATTGGATATAACTATTTTTCTTTCGGATGAACATTTTTAGCTGTTTAAAATCATAAGATTTATTTATTTTTTTTAACTCGAGACTGATTTCTTATTTATTTTAATATAAAATATGAGTATAAATCTATATATCCATGCTTGTATATGTTTTTGAAGAATAATTAGAAATAATACACTTCTCGAAAGAATAAGGAATGGTTTCTATGAGATAAGGGATTATCGAATTTGTATTTAAAGAAACGGAAGAAGATTCAGAATTACTATATTCTCATGCATCGGAATAAGCAAATTTTTCTGTGACATCGAATATTGTTTATTATAGGTGAAAAATGAAAAGTGGATTTCAGCTTATTTAATGAAAAAGATGAGAAGAAATGGTGTACATGCATTGACTGTGTTATATAGGCGAGGGCAATGTGTGGTGTTGTTAATTCGCAACTACATGATGTTTAAATGGTCAGTCGTACATGAGCTAAATTCAGTAAGGTGAATGGCTATACATTTTTCTATTTTTGATACCCAGGTAAAATTTTGTAAATAACAAGCATATGCCTCAGTCAGTACCTTGTAAAAAGAATACGGTCACACTATTATAATTAAGACTGACGTTTATTGCATTCATAATAGTTATAGACTTGTGAAATATATTTGAAATTAATGCAAGATGATAGCACTCTTTTATTGCACTTGAAGCATTATTACATTAAGAAAGGAATATATAAGAGGAAAAAAAATCAATATTAAGAAACGAACCACCATGAGTTTGTTATTCCAGATTTGTTTGTTTGTCCACCAGCAATCAGCACACTCGATCACAGGAAAGATGAAAAAAGTTTAAAAAGAATGTTTGTTATCTTCAAAGAAAAATATTTGATTCATATAATAAAAATATTTTAGGAATGGGACCTCTCTCTGAATTAACTTTAAATTAGGCAAAGTAGAAACGTCATTAGCAGAAAAAAAAATTAAACTATCATTTTCCCCATGGTTAACTGTGATCTTAAGTGAATGGTTTTTAATAAAATTCGTGCTTCGTATTATCCAGGATCTCAGGCAAGCAAAAATAAATAATACAGTGAAACCTCTCAACGGCCAGATTTGTTCGGAACGGAATTTTGGGCCCATAGGCATAATGCTAAAATAAGGTCCTCGGAATGGCCACTTAAACCTGTCTTAGAGGCCGAGTTGATTGCCTATTCAACTTCAGTGAAGCTGCTGATATGGGTTGAGAGTGCGACCATCACCTAAGGAAACTTTAGGAAAAATGGATGATATTATTGCCCATCCCTCAACAACTACCGATGAAAGGATTAGGGATTTATTTTTCCAATTTGTGAACAAAAGAAAATGAAAGATCTACCTCCAATAAAGCTGAAAGATCCAAGCAACTGCAAATTGTATCGTTTTTTCCAAAAAAATAAAAAAAATTGAATAAAGTACTTTACTTCAGATGATTTATTAAATTCGACTTATCAGAAGTAACGAACTAGGGATTGTTTAAATACGTATTTTGTACTTCCAAACACGGGACCCTTTTAGAGCAGCCACAGCTCAGAGTTGCCAATTTTTCTTGGAACGGAGGGTGGCCGCTGTAGAGAGGTTCCACTGTATATAAGCAAATAAATAATAATAATAAAATGGTAGATAAAAACAACAGGGGTTGTGTGTGTGAATCAAAAGGGAACTTAACTCTATCATTCAGATTTCTTCTTCAGTGGTGGTGTCGCCAATTAAGCAGTGTCAGAACGCTCTAACCTGGATGACAAAGATCACTCTGCTTTAACGGCTTAAGGACCTACTTGCTTTGCAACCTACGGTATTTAGAACGAGTTAACTCGGGTTATGTCCTTAAGCGGTTAAGGAGGTTTTCACGATTTTTTTTATTTAAAAAAAAAGTTGCCGAAACGGCGTTCCCTTGCACTGCACCCTTGTTTTTCTTTCATATTGGTCATTCTTTCTGAGTCTCTTGACGTAGCTTCAGGAACTTAGTGGATTCTGCACTGGGTATCCAGGATATCTTTTATTTTCCTTCCTGAAGGGTTTGTCAATGATTTAGATAACAGAGTCGACGATAGCGGCTGGTGAAAACAGCAACGGATATCCAGGATTCTTCCTTTGCCAAAGGCAATCTGCCTAAGATTTGCGGAATTTGAAAAAAATCTACCTGAATTTTTCTGTTCGGGCCCTCTTACCATTTCCATCAACCAATAAGCTAATATACATATTGTGCGTGGAATGCAAGAGCTTAAGTCCATGTACGCGGTGCATAAGTGTCACTATATCAATTCTGGAGAACAGTTCAGACATGTAAGTGTCCCAAGTTGAGTCATTGTAGGAACTGACTTTTTTTAAAAACCCGAAGCAATTTTTTCAGCAACTTCTTTCACTATATTTTTCTAGCGTTTTTTAGTATCCATCCGGCATATTTCCTACTTACTCGGCTACAAACTAGTCACATGACCACGGCCGAATTATCAAGTAGGCAACAGCCTAAAAATCTCTAGGCTTCGGTGTCCTCCAAAGTCTTGGTGGCGCTGAAGCCTCGAGATTTCTGTTTTTTGCATTGTTTTCAGGGTAATTTAGTTGCGTTCTTTCATTTGATTTAGAAGAGCCGTGTATTCGAACTTATTCAGATTAGAAAGATTTAGAAGAGCCGTGTATTCGAACTTATTCAGATTAGACTGATTTAGAAGAGCCGTGTATTCGAACTTATTGAAATTAGAATCAAGTACCGTTTAAATTTCAGAACATTATTCTTAGAATTTGTGTATTACTGTGGTCCTTTCTTCGTTTGAAGTTAGCTGACTGACTCATAAGTTAACAACCGTTTCAAGTTTTGTACTAGTGTACTTAAGATTGTATTAGAATTTTTTTTATCGTTTTTTTAAAATTACTTTTAAATTTAAACTTTAATTTTCTGCGTCCGCAAGATAGTGAAGCCAACTGTTTTGAAGGTGACTCGCATCTAAATGCTTTTTTAATTTAGGTTTTTCATAATATTTCTTACTTAGAAATTGCTTATATAGATATTAAATTAAAATAAATAAAAATATCGTTTTTGGAAGTTGGGGAGAGGAAGAATTGTCGTACCGGTTGGAAGACCCCTTGATATTGATCTTGTCCGCAGCAACATACATTCTCGTGACGAAATTTTTTTAGCGAACATTTTATAAACGTAATGTATCTCCAGCGGTGGATTGGATATGGTGAACTGTAGTTGCCAGAATTAGAACCCATCGGACCCGCCTGTTCTGAGAACATGAAATAATGATATCGTTGATTAACAAGCAACACCACCTATCTCAATTTTCTAAAATTTCAAATAGGAAGAAAATACTCAATTTTTCGCAACCAATAACGAATATTTCTGAATTTTTTTCACGTATTGTAGGGACACGCGGTCTCATGTTTATATAAGATGTTAAGATTTCTGGATATTTTTTCACGTATGGTAGGGACACGCGGTCTCATTTTATATAAGATGTTAAGATTTCTAAGTTTATATAATATTTATAAGTTATTTATATATTTTTTTTAAGTTAATATAAGATGATAAGATTTTTCTGAATTTTTTTCACGTATGTTGTGAACACGCGGTCTCATGCTTATATAAGATGTTAAAAAAAATTCAGAAATATCCGTTTATTGGTTGCGAAAAATTAAATATTTTCTTCCTCTTTGAAATTTCAAAAAAAAAAAAAAAATGAAATATTGTATAGCAACGGATTCGGAAAACCTACGCGGTTTTGCGCATGCGCCGGGCGGAGTTATTTTCATCAAAATATGGGGAAAGTGAAGAATGGAAGGGTGATGTTTACATTTTACTGAGCGTGATCTAACAAAGAATTCCGGAAATGCGCTCATCTTACTCACTGCCTGACACCCCTTTCCGGTGTAAAACCATCCAAAAGTGGTAGTCTCGGAATCGGTTGCTGAACAGTAGATGTTGCTTGTTAAACGACGATATCCAAGACATCGGTTGGCTTCGGTGTCTTGATGAAAGAATCCTGGCTTCAGGGCCAAAGGATCATGTGCTCGATACCCGATTCCATCGAAGACGCGCCGAGTAAGCTCTCGTGGTGCATGCTAAATCCGTCGGTTTCAAACGTCTCGCATTACTGCGGCGCTGCGTGGGAATTTAGAGAGGAACTGTTTTACGAGGGACGTTCCGAAAGTAAGTTCCGTCATGTTTTTTCACAAGGAAACTTGATTATAAACAGAAACATGCAATGACATAACAAAATACAAACTTTTTGCTATCTTTCCACACATTCGCCACCGACATTGATATATTTTTCGTAATCGTTCGTTTGAATAGGTTATGCTATTGTAATAAAGCTTCCTTGTGGAAAACCATGACGAAACTTAATTTCGGAACGTCCCTCATACTTCGACATATTGTTTGGATTTTAAAATTTGTTTATTATTATTGGTAACAGTGGCGTAGCGAGGGTAAGTGGAGCCCTGAATGTGGGATTTGTGCCTATCACCACCAGATGGCGCAGCGAGGCTTACATGCTGCTGCTCGATGTCACCGAGGCCAAGAGGTCTAATTAGATGGAGATAGGCAAGCTCTCGAGATCCGTTGTCTTTATCTTCCCTGAAGGGGAGGTTTAACTAATGTCCGGCAACTGACCACGCATAGGTGGCCAACCACAGCATATATGCAGCAGTACGAGTGCCCTTTTACAAATTCACTAACACTGGATGCTATTTCTATTTTTATAACTGTCACCTGTAAATATATCATCATCATCTTTTGTCAACATAGCGCAAATAAAAGGATATGCTACTTCAAGTGGGGTGATTGGTGTTATTTCAAACCCATCACACCCACAATAATTTGACGTTCTTCGTCCTCACTCATCATCGTGAGTGGCTTAGCAAGTGTAAATGGAAAATTATATTTCTTCCCCTTCGACATATTTCGCTTTAAAAATTGACATATACTCACGAAAGTTTTAACTCCATGGCGCCCTCTTAGAGTGGCACGCGGGGCATCTAGAACCCCTTGCCCATCCCTTGTTACGCTACTGATTGCTAAAAGATCTCACTCGACAAATTTTCTCCCTCTTTTCATATGGTTTTAAATATTAATAAACAGAATCTCAATAAACCATTAAAAACTAACGCATAATGCAGTGACGGCGAACCTATGACCCGCGAGTTATGCACTGATCCAAGAAGGCTTTTTAAATGACCCACGCGTTAATTTTTATAAACGTAATATTTTATATAAAAAAGCGAGAACAGAAAATTGGAAATATTAGAAAATCAAAGTATAAATATCTAATGCCGAATTTGTGAAAAAAATATTTCCAAGCGGTCGTTGCTGATTTTCTATCGTATCACTGCACCTGTGTGTGACATATGTCAAGTCAAGACAAGTATGGTATATGTCAAGTTTATCACATTACTGCGTATGTCATAAACTTGGCGAGCATATTCGGTGCATCGTAGAACAGGGATGTACCAGCTCGCAGTGTTTAACTAATTGGCAACCTTGGGGTGCACATCTAGAAGTGCTTAATAATTCAACTTTTATTTTTTTAAGTGGAGTTTAGCCCACAACACTTCATGTTTATTCTGTGATATTTAATTTTCAATTTAGGTAATACAGTCGACGCTCGTTATAACGACCACACATTATAAAGACCATTTCATTTTCACGACCAATTATAAAATTCCCAACTGTGTTTCCCTATGCATTCTATGTTATTTTACTTCCTGTATAACGACCGTCCAGTGTCGTCTAATCCCAATACAACGTCCGAATTCAGCGGAAACTCTTCCCGGTATTTTTCCAAAATTCCTTTATTTTCTATTTTAATATCTATTTTAGAAATAAATTTTTAATTGATAAAATTTTATTTTTAATACCAATAATAAAAAATAATTTGAGTATATAGTTAGAATCTCTTTAAAAATAGCCTATTTTTAGGGAACTGCTGAGCGTGCATGTGCTCATTTTTTAATTATATCCACTATAGCGACCACTCGTTATAAAGACCTTTTGCTGTGTGACGCAGAGGGTCGTTATAACGAGCGTCGACTGTATTTAAGTTACAATTCCGGTAATATTTAATTTACGATTCAGGTAATATTTAATTTACAATCACTCTATTGACATCAATGTTTTGACATCGGCCTTTAATTTTTGCTCTTCACTTGCAAAAGTAGAAGTAAAACAAAAAAGAAAGGTAACTTTTTTTATAGGATTTTGAAAGTGTGAACAAAGTAAAAGTGTCAACTGTCAAGTTTTCCTGTTAACAAATTTTCGATGCTTCCAACTTATTAGTACCATTTTACCACATCCTTCTCCCCCATTCCAATTAACGTCACTGACTTAGTGACCCACGGGCAAATATTAAAAAAATAATAAACAAAATGGGATCCACTTCTCAAAAAAGTTCGCCATCACTGGCATATGGCAAATTAGATATCAATAAAACTAGATAATAATCAAATTCCACGTTTATTTATAACTCTGAATCTTTAATTTATTCATCGGTAGTTACCCGTTTTTTTATGGCAATAATGAGTCAGAATTGTTACATGATGATGCGTCACACTTTAACTCATTCCTCATGAAAAAGACATCTATTCCGGGATTCATTTTCATCTAGAAGGGAGTGTGGGGGAGATTTTCTACCATGATTCACTGTTATCTGATAATAAACTGTTTTAACTCTCTATCGAAACGTGCCTCAATTTTTATTTTTCTTACGATGTAAGAGATATCTGAAATATTATTTTAAAAAACACAGCGCAACTCCGGTTAACCCAACCAAAGAGGTGTGGGGGGGGGGAGCAGTTTCGGATAACGATTTTTTCAGTTAAGCCTTGAACATCTATCACTATTTTACATCTAATAACAGAATGTAGTTCTGAAAAGTGTTGAGTGTAAAACTAATTCAAAACTCTCTGCGTAGGCTACACTTACAGCGGGTTGTGGACAATTTAAAATTTTCATATTTTTTCGAATATATCCCGAAAATTTCGAACATGTAAATATTAGGCTTGAACTCATATTTTACACTGAAGATTTGGATACGAGAGCATTTAGGGGACCTACCAAAAAGTAATGAAGACAAAAAAATACCGACTCATCCCATTTCAAAGAAAGCGGATAACGTGATGAAACTTTCGTCAATGGTTTTGTTTGATGTGCATAATATTTCTATGCAATTTCGTAAATTTGTCTTAAATATTTGGGAAGATATGAAGGTTTTCTTAAAAATTCCCAAATTTTTCCTCATGTTTTTTGCTTATAACATGCAGAGTTTCCCATTAAATTGTACGAAACTTACAAAATACTTGACAATATGTAAAAGAAGTATTGTATTAGATATTGAATAAAAAAATTTGAATATTACGGGAAATATGAGCATTTGTAGTAAATAATTTTTTACTGCGCATGTGCGAAATGTAGCGTAAATTTTTTTCCATAACTTCAGAGCCAGATATATAGGTCAACTTATATAAATATTCCAGTTCAATACCATTGGTATTCAGAAAGATATCGGCATTGCAACTTGGTGAATTTCGGTACGCTCTAAGAGAGGCTAAATGATGAGGGTTCTTGCACAAACTGATATTTTTTAAGCTTGAAACTTCGAATAATAATCGTCGAACTGTGATTTAAATTATGTAGTTAACTTATAAGTATATATGAGTATTCAGTATATTCAATTTTCACAAAATTCAATATTACTGTTCGAAGTTTCAAGTTTAAAAAATATCAGTTTGTGCAAGAACCCTCATCATTTAGCCTCTCTTAGAGCGTACCGAAATTCACCAAGTTGCAATGCCGATATCTTTCTGAATACCAATGGTATTGAACTGGAATATTTATATAAGTTGCCCTATATATCTGGCTCTGAAGTTATGGAAAAAAAATTTACGCTACATTTCGCACATGCGCAGTAAAAAATTATTTACTACAAATGCTCATATTTCCCGTAATATTCAAATTTTTAAATTCAATATTTAATACAATACTTCTTTTACATATTGTCAAGTATTCTGTAAGTTTCGTACAATTTAGTGGGAAACTCTTGCATTTTATAAGCAAAGAACATGAAAAATTTGGGATTTTTTAAAGAAAACCTTTATATCTTCCCGAATATTTATGAAAAATTTACGAAATTGCATATAAATATTATGCACATCAAACAAAACTATTGATGAAAGTTTAATCACGTTATCAGATTTCTTTGAAATTTTTTTTTTTTTTTTTTTTTTGTCTTCATCACTTTTTGATAGGTCCCCTAATGCTCTCGTGACTAAATCTTCGCCGTTAAATGTGAGCTCAAGCCTATTATTTACATGTTCGAAATTCTAAGAAAATCTACGCATATTTTCGGGAGAAATTCGAAAAAATATGAAAATTTTGAAGTGTCCACATTAAATTAGTGATTAATAAAAAATATTAACCACTGTAGGTTCTTTATTGAAGTTAAACCTCCATCGGGCACAATATGCGCACCAGCGAGTTCAGGCCCAATGTGCATGACAGTCACAGGCAAATAATATAGTAATTAATATTATTAACACCCATTAATTTTAATTTCAGCATTCTAAAATTAATCATCGACTCCCTGGGAAGGCTTAAAAGAAAAAAGTGGGGACATCGTTGCAAAAAGCTTCGAATTCGTGCGCGATTATTTCTGTGCAGAACAGTACGTGTTTTTTGGATTTGCTATTTCAGAGGCATTTCGGGTAACCCAGGTTTCGGTTAACCCGAGTTCGGTTCACCGGGGTTTTATTGTATAAGGAATTCTTGTTTCTGTCGAATTACCCAGAATAAAAGGAATCTAATTTGAAAGTACTTGAACCAAACTGGTTATAAGTTTTTACAGTGCATCTTCGAAATTAAAGTTATGGATATTCGGTTTGCCAAAAGGTATTTTTCTGCCAACAGACAAATCGTAACCAGCTCCAAAATGCGCGTTTTGAGATACTGCTGTTTTCGCAAACCACTACAGAAAAAATGGAATTCTGCATTATTCCAAAGTTATTTTGTGCGTTATATGCAATCTGTAATGGAAATGACTGTTTTTAAAAGGAAGCCATAAATCGCAACCTGCTGTTTGGTTTCGGATTGCGTAACTGCAAGCTTGCAATTACAGCAATCACTTCCCCGTTCCTAATAAAAGGAAAAAAAAACTTAAGTGCTTATGTCGTTTATTAAAATTAAGAAAAAAATATCGATTACAAGTTTTAACGCAATAAACGAAACAAGGTCACTAAGCGCATTTAAATTGAATGTTTGTTCAAAACAAAAATCATGATATGAATCTATATCTCGCAATGACCAGAAAGATATGACATCTGCTGAAGTTTTCGGATGAATGACATTTTTAATCTGACCGTCTGGCACATACAGGGTGGTCATAAATTATTCTACCCATTTCAAAAATTTATTTTTAAAAAAACTAATAATGTTACCTCTACTATTGTAGAATCACAGAAACTGCCCGTAATTTTAATAAAACACAATATATTTATTTCACAGTAGTATGGGAAACGTTGCCTGAGCCCCAGTCTCTCCAAGTAATTTTATTTATTTATTGTACAGAGTTGTAACTTTTGCTACAAGCACAAGCTTGGCATCGTTACTAGTGCTACAACAAGAGAAACAAATTAAACAGATTTACCACCGAAAATATGAAAGAAAAAAAAAACTTTTAAAGAAACAGCAAAAGCAAGGGGAAAGATATTGAAACAAAACAAAAACAAGTAATATAAAATTTTTTTAAAAGTCAATTCCTACTTTAATAATTAATAGTTTTCGAGATATAATGAAAAACGTACTGCGCATGCGCAAGGATATGGCTAAAATATGGGGGTGCTTCGATGATCCCATGGGCCATCCATATATCCAAGAACCAAGTCTGTAATGTTAATAGTTTTCGAGATATAATGAAAAACGTACTGCGCATGCGTCATGCAAAATATGAAATGACAGACAAGAAAGCGAATGAATATTGCATTGTCATCTAGTTCTGAGCTATGTTTAAAGTTTCAAGTCTCCAGCTTATCGGGAAGTTAATTTAAAATCGATTACAAAATTTGAACAAGATATAGGGAGAGTGTGAACTAATAGTAGGAATTGAAAGAAAAAAAAAAAAAAATGGGGAGGAAAAGGCGAACTAGAAGCGGTT
>BGPR01010543.1:26271-48208 GCA_013235015.1 Araneus ventricosus
CTCTTAATGAGTATTGCTGCTCGACTTTGGACAGAAGAGGTACCCTGTTCCAATACAGGACCAGAGAAGTATGGCCCTAGTTCCAATAGCCCGAGGGTTTGTGCGATGGCTGCAACATTCTGGGGAAACATCTGTAAATGATCCGAAGGTCAAAGGAAGTGGACAGAGAACTCAGTACAGTTCTTACGGGCAGTTGTAATTGCGAATGCGTCTTGAGTCGGTATTCGACCACCCGCTGTTCGGCCGGTCGAATTACGACGGCAATAAATCCCCAACGAAGGGCTATTTTATTTGTTGGATTTAGTAAAGCTTACTATAGAGAAATAGTTCTTTTTTCTCTCCCACACTTCCTGCGGGCCCAAATTGTCTTCTGTTTAAGGGGGCCCGCTGGCCATCGGGCAAGCTGGCAACCTCGCCAGTCCGCCACTGGGTTTGATATAATTACACTTTAAACCAGGATTGATCAATTATATTTTGTGTTTATGTCAATAAGCATAAAACATAATTCGAATTATGCAGTGGCGAATCTAGGATTCCGGTCGGGGGGGGGGGGGCGGGGGCATAAAAACTTTGTATCGTCGTGATGAATGTCAAACTTCAAGGCTAAAGTAAACCAAAACTCTTTAACTTTACAGACTTGACTCACCTGACAATGAGAATCATAAAGAACAATACAATACTTTCGATAATTTAATAAAAATTACAATGAAATAACTAGCCAAAAAAATGTCTTCGACCGCGTCGATGCTACAAGTACAAGTGGAATGACTGTAAAAGTAGCAAAATTTTCGAGCCTTTCAAGCCAGAAAGTAATGTTGAAACGTTTTCATTATTTTTTAAAGAGAGAAATTAAGAAAAAACAGTTGTAATGATGTTAAATTAAATCAGGAATTCTGGCTTGGCTCGGGGGGGGGATGTAGCTCGATAGCCCCCCTTCCTGGATTCGCCACTGGAATTATGTTTTATGCTTATTGATTAGATCGGTTGTGGTGGCATCTACTGAAATGAAATATTTGGGAAAATGAATAACAGTGTATATTTTCTTTTTATTCTTGAAATAAGCTAAACATTTGTACATAATTTCTATTTATAGATACAACTCTAATAATAAACTCTGTTTCATCTAAATAAACTCTATTCCATCTAAATAAACTCTACTTAAAAGTCTACACCAACAGTGGCGGATTTTGACAATACGAGACCCCCAGGCGCAAGATTGTTTTGAGAGCCTTACTTTACCAAATGTCGTAAATTCGCTTAACACTGCGATGTATGTCGAATAGATTTTGAGGCCCCCTCAGAGTCTCTAGGTACGAGGCGAGCTCCTCTATCACCTGTGCGAAAAACCGCCACTGTACACCAATGATGTGAAGGCCTCGGCTTCAGGGCCAGAGGATCGCAGGTTCAAGATTCGATTCCACCAAAATTCTACCTTATATATTGGTGAATATGGTACTCGTTAAATCCGCCGTCGTGGATTAAATGTCCACATGCTGGTGCAGCGCGGAAGTTTGGAGAGTTGGGTGCAAGCTCAGGTTTCGTCCTCGTCATCTGACCGTGTCGAAAAATAGGAAGTCCGTCTCTCATGTTGCTTCAAATCGGGAGTTAACCTAACTATATCTACATCATCCTATTGAACATTTAGTCCTATTAAAAGAATTTTTCAAATAATGGTTTCGTATTGTTACGAAAATCGTCCTGTGGGTGTACGGTGAAAGGAGTCCAACAAGCAGGATTGTTGAAAATGACGCTTTATTTAACGAATATTCCAGAAACTCGAAGCACATGTACAGTAGGACCCCGGTAATCCGGACGAATCCAGGCACATGGACGTCCGGATTAGAGGGATTTCCGGATTGGCGAGGTGTTTAAAAAATAATGTAAAACACTTTTTTCAAAAATTGTATGTATAGGTACTATGGTATATCTGTACGAACTAACATTGTATGGTTAAATTGAATGGATATGATACAGTATGAACATAATATGCACATACATAATTACTACATATGTAAGTGAATGAACATAATCAGTGTCCAAAAAAGTCAGTTTTTTTGCGCGGCCGTTCCAATTTTTAATTCAAATGCGCGGTCTCTTAAACGTCCGAGGAGCATAATTTCGTGTGCTTCAAAATTTTGCTCTTCAGCCCACTGTAATGAAGTGATGAGTGCCGACACAGCCTCAGAATGAGAGATTTTGATGGGGTTTACAGGGGTGACGTCGTTATCATCATCATCTTCTGCTGTTACCGTCCTGATAATTTCGCCGTCTGTTAAAATTTCATTTCGGGCCAAACTGTCGTCAGCGTCAGCAGCCCATTGGAGGGCTTCAGTATTAGACATCGGGTTCGTGTTTTGTTTTTGGTTAATGAGTGATGCAAACTGAATTTCTTCAGTTTGCACATTTTCTTCAGCTTCAGAATCAATAAAATTGGAAAGCAAATTTTTCCACGACTTATTGATCAGCAATGTAGACACAGGTGCCCAACAGTTAGCAAGATTGAACACGACATCTTGACATCTTTTAAATTTACATTTTTCAGTGTTTTTACCAAGCTTTCATTGTGCACAGGATCATTGAGAATGCTCGTAAGAAGCAACTTGCGATATCCCAGCTTGATATTTTGAATAACATTCTGATCTATAGGTTGGACCAGCGCAGGATGCGGGTTTTGTCATTCTCCATGGATCGTCCGGATTGCCGAGGGTTCCGGATTAGCGCGTGTCCGGATTACCGGAGTTTTACTGTATCACCAAAAAAACAGCACTTGCACAAATTAGCAACACAAGCAGACAGCAAATCACTAATAATAATAGTAATAGCGAGTGGATGGGTGGGTGCCCACGGCCCAATAGCCCTGAACGTTTAACAGCTGACCAACTCGCAACGCGAACAAAACTTCAAAGAGATTATTCTCTCGTTCGAGCACGCCGGTATTTATAGACTTCTCGACAGGGCGTGACGTCACATGGAATCATCTAGAATAATCTCTATATATCCTTTTCTAATACAGATAGGGCGATAATTCTAGTATTTTCGAGAAACTCCACTTTGCCGCCAAATTATCAAATGGCTGCCAAGGTTTGAGAGTTTCACCTAGGCTTCCTCGGCATCCAATGAGAACCCCTGTAAAAGTCTCTTTCCAGCAATGAAGCCTATAAAGTAGGGAAACGGCATAGTATCGTAATATACAGTGGTTGCTAATATAATGTGGATACTTTAAAATTTGTTTATTTTTTCGAATATCTCCCAAAACTCTGGATGCATTTTCTTAGAATTTCGAACATGTAAAGATTAGGCTTTAACTCATATCTTAGAGTGAAGATTCAATCACGAGAGTATTTAGGTGACCGACCAGAAAGTGACGGAAAAAAAAAATCGACTCATCCCGTTTGAAAGAAAGTTGATAACGAGATGAAACTGTCATCAATGGTTATGTTTGATGCGCATAATATTTACATGCATTTTCGTAAACATAGCATAAATATTCGGGAAGATATAAAGGTTTCCTAAGAAAATCTCAAATATTTCAATATGTGTTTTGCTTATAACTTGCAGAGTTTTAAACCAAATTGTATAAAACTTACAGAATACGTGACAATATGCTAGAGAAGTATTATATTAAAATTTGAAGTAAATACTTTGAATATTAAAGGAAATATGAGTATTTTTAGTAAATGATTTTTTTATTGAGCACGTGCGTCATGTAACGTAATTTTACTTTCATGACTTAAGAGCCAGATACATACGGCAACTTATATAAAAAATTCCAGTTTAATACCATTAGCATTCATAAGTCATATTGAATTTTATGAAAGTTGAATATCCTGAATACTCGTGCAAATTATAAGTTAAATGCATAATTTAAATTACAATTCGACGTTTATTATTCGAAGATTCAAGTTAAAAAAATATCAGTTTGTGCAAGAACCCTCATCATTTAGCTTCTCTTAGATCGTACCGAAATTCACCAAGTTTCAATGATGATATATTTCTGAATACTAATGGTATTGAACTGGAATTTTTATATAAGTTGTCCTATATATCTGGCTCTAAAGTTTTGAAAAAAATTACGCTACATTTCGCACATGCGCAGTAAAAACTCATTTAATAAATATGCTCATATTTCCTTTAATATTCAAAGTATTTAATTCAAATTTTAATATAATGCTTCACTAACACATTGTTATGTATTTTGTAAGTTTCATACGATTTGGTTCAAAACTCTGCAAATTATAATCAAAAAACAATTTGGGATTTTCTTAAGAAACTTTTAAATCTTCCCTAATATTTATGCTATGTTTACGAAAATGCATGTAAATATTATGCGCATCAAACATAACCATTGATGAAAGTTTCATCTCGTTATCAGCTTTCTTTGAAATTTGATGAGTCGAATTTTTTTTTTTTTTGTCTTGATCACTTTCTGGTCGTTCTCCTAAATACTCTCGTGATCGAAACTTCATTATAAAATGTGAGTTCAAGCCTAATCTTTACATGTTCGAAAGTCTAAGAAAACCTAAGTAGATTTTCGGGAGATATTCAAAAAAAATATGCAAAATTTAGTGTACACATTATAATGGCAACCCACTGTACATCACACCTCGTAATCGACAACAAAGTAAGGCAACGGCATCGTATCGGTTTCATAACAATACTGAACATTTTTTCCTCTGTAAAGAATTTGTCAAACAGTGGTTTCATTTATAATGTATTTGCTATATTTTTCTGATGTACCTAAATTTCACCGGCTACATGGGATATTTTACATATAGCAGCCCAGCCTCACAATCTGCTAATGAAAAGAACATCGGAAAAATGGAAGAAATTCCTTACTATGCATTATAATTCCCTCGATTCATTTTGACTTAGAAACGTTTTTTTCCTGATAACGATCACAAACAGAAAAAGAAATGAAAAGAATTTGGAATACAATTGAAACCCACAGATATAGGTTTAAATAGCACGGGCTAAAAAATCCGAAAAGTTTATCAGCAATATTTCAGTGGTTCAGGATTTAACTACTGAAGCTAATCCCAAACCAGGGCCGGATTAAGCTAAGTAGTAAGGTGACCATCTTTTAACCTCCAATAATACTGGGTCAAAAATGAACTGAATTTAAAAAATATCATAAATAAAAGTAGCTTTTAATTCATTGCAACAATATTACAGAATACACTATAATATGATAAATAAAATAAATAAATAATAGACATATAAATTAAAATGTAAAAATTATAAATAAGAAACAGAAGATTTAAAAAAAAACGATGACAATACACCTTTTTGTGTGCTCAACGCAACAGCATCAAGTGATTGCATCAACAAAAGAATTACAACAATTAATATTTAAAACACATAAAATAGATAAATCACATAAAAATAGAATTTAAAATGTAAAAGATATTATTCAAAATGGAAGGAATGGAAAAGAACTCGAATGACCAACTTCTTCGAAGGCCACTAAGTTCTAAATGGACAAAATTTTCTGTAAAGAGTAAGATTATAAATTAAAAGGAAACCCTTTGTGGCCTGAATTTTGTCCAACCGTAAAACGAGAAACATTTTGAAAAATCAAGAGGCAAAAATTACAAATAAAATCCATGAGAAACTAGAGTTAGTAAAATAATTTACCCTCTCTGCAGAAATTTTTGATATAAACAGAAGACGCTAGACGCGAAAAGACAATGAGAAAGAAAGTACTGGAAGCTAGCAACTAGCTCCATCTATGAAGAAAAATTCCAACCAATTATTCAGAAGAAAAAAACTAATATCAAGACAGTTATGACAAATAAAATTTAATTAAAATAGGCTATTAATAAAGAAATATTAAAAACTTTTTATACTCATTTAAAAAAACTATTAACATTAATGAAAGAATCTGGGAATCCGTTGTCTATAAGGATATTCTTTAAATTATCTAAAGCTTTAACAGAATTTGAATAGTTATTACAACTGCTATTAATTCTATTGATTTGAGAAAAAATAGAATTCTTTAAAATTTTATAATGAAGATTTGTATGAAAATCACAAAGTGTAATAGCTTTAAATTTAAATTCATTTCTTTTGACGAATATACCAATAGAGACTCCTGAATTAAGTATTTCAATTTCCATGTCTAGAAAGTTGCATTTGTTTATTTCATTATTAGTTTTGTTTAGTTTAAGCTCTTTTGGATAGCAGTTGTAAATGGATTTAAAATTATCATAATTAAACAATAAAAGGATCAATATAAAGGAAACCATATATAAGTTCATTTTTAATTAAGTCTCTCTCATATGAGTGAAGAAAAATATCGGCTAATGCACTAGAAAAACTACATCCCATAGGAATACCAAAAACCTGCTTACAGTAGTCAACTCCATTAAAGAGATAATTTTCACATATATTAACTCTGCATATTTTAAGCCATTTTTTTATCAATTAAATCAGTGTTTAGGTATAAATCATATACATTTGAGCATACATCAGTAAGTTGATTGTGTGGGAGGCTAGTAAAAAGATTTTCAAAATCAAATGTGTTAATATTATAAATTTTATTTTCTTTGAGAAAGTTTAGAATTTTAGTGTTGTTAACTATAATGAAGTTCTCTTCTTCTTTGATTTTTTTAAGAATAATTTTTAGAAATTTAAAGAAACATTTACTAAGATGATAGTTGTAACTTCCAGTGCTTCAAGTGACAAATCTGAATTTTAGTGGATTTTTTTGAAATTTAATAGTAGGAAAAAGGTAAGGATAATTTAGATTACTGATTTTAATTTTGGTTTTCTTAGCCAGTGCTATAATTCTCTTATCTAATTCTTTTTTTCCCAGATTTAATTATTTGATGTGTTTTATTTGAATTATATATGTAATGTATATATATATATGCGATAATATGATAAATGCATAATAATAATATTTGCAAATAGTGGCGGCTCGTCCATTTGGTCTGTAGAGCTGCAGCACTCCCTGAAATTTTTTAAACTTGTGTTTTCGTTTTTAATCTTATTCGCTTACTTTTCACTCTCAGAGTTCCATGACTTGCGAAAATGCAAAAAAGTAATAAAAATTGAAAAGAAGACAAAAAATGAATTAACAAGTAAAAGAAAAGCAGGTCTGAGCTGCAAAGTACTCTGCCCCCTCCAAAAAAAATTCGTTCACTGAGCAGAAAATCCCGAGAGAAAAAGCAACCCTTTCTCCCTTTAGCTTAGATGGGCTATGGGCTCCCGGGCAAGCAGCTCTGGCTGGCACGGAGCCAACTGAACGAGAAAAAGATTATCTTTTTTATTTTGTTTACTTTTTTCCTCATTCCCACACAAAGTGTAAATCTCATTGGCTGTTTATGGGTTTTGCTTTCTGTGTTTGTGTTGCGTCGACAGAAACACATCTGGTTGAATGATTATTTGCTTTTTCTTGATAGAAGGCTAGATTTCTTTCGAAGAAGACATTCATTTTTGGAAGAGTATTATCGAGTGAAAGGGGCGAGGATGGAAGTGTGTATGTGGGGCTCTGATTTTTTTACCTTTCCGTCAGCAGAATCGTCACATCAACATTCACTTAACTTTCTGTTATTAAAACTAGTAGTAAATGCCATATGCTGGTTATTTAATTTGTTTGAAAAGCAGTTAATTTCACATCTGAGTTTGGAATTAAAAAATTTCGCCCACGGAAAGATGAAGTAGCTTTTTAAAAATGTATTCTCTTAATAAGTATTATCTTGCAGCCCCCTCGTTTCTGAGCTCACGAGCCGCCACTGTTTGTAACATCATTTATTGTACACTTTTCGAGGAAGGACAGAACTTAAACCAACGGGAGTGTCCTCCCTTAAACTTTCTCGTATACTTCCCCAAAAAGGTGCCGTTTCCCCTTCCCCCGCGTGGCTAAAAAAATTCGAACCTACTGTTATCCAGAATCCAATGACTATCAGAAGGTTTTTCATTATAGTGATTGAAAAATATATAGCTAAAGAATTCAAAGAGATGCGTACCGATTTTCCGCTCTTACCGGCTCAAGGACAACTGACGTAATTCGCTCCATAGCCTTCGCGTGCATAGAAGATTGTTTCCTGTACGCATACGCGTGGAGACAACGGATTCTTTTCAAAACTAAATTATACGGACCGACAGACAGTCAACCTTTTGACGGATTTGGCCAAACTTTTATACGGACCTACATTCATGACGATAAAACTGTGTATAAAATTTTATCCATCTAGCTATTCACGTTTTTGAGTTATAGTATTCACATGACCGCGGACATACAGACAGACTTCCCGTTGACGGATTTTGTCCAAAATTTGATAAAAACCTATAAATAAGTATGTGTAAAGACCACATGCCAAATTTCATCCCCGCAGCTCTAATAGTTTTCGAGTTATCGTGTTCACAGACAGACATAATTCTAAAATTGTATTTTTCGAACTCAGGGAGGTCTAAAACGTGGAGATTCGTCAAAATCTGGAGTTCGAATTTTTTGACGATTACAATACTTTCTCTTTGTATACTTTATATAAGAGAAAGTAACCAGCGGGAGTGGTCTCCCCTAAACTTTCTCGTATACTTCCCAAAAAGGTGTCATTTCCCCTCTAACTAGGGTTGTCATGCGTCCCGTATACTATTTGTCCAGTTTGCTTCCTAAACTCTGAGTCATTATAATTTTTAAATGACCTGCGCCCATTTTTATGATTATGTGTAGAAGGAAAATGATAACAATTAAAAAAATTGCGTAAGTTAATTGCGCAACTTTATTTGAAGTTTTTGAGAACGAAATCTTACTACAGATAACACGCAAGATTTCACCATACCTTCCATCTGGAGAATGTCAGAACGAAGTTTCGTGTCCAGGGGATTGCCATAATTTCCTAAGAGCGTCCGAAGCTACAATTTCCTTCGTAGACCGCCAAGGTCAAAAGCCAACTATACTGACTTCAGTAAAATAAGCGAAACGTTCGCTAACACACAGTCGCAATGTGCATTTTGAACCAAATATGCAATTTGAACACCTTTTTCTCAACGGATTGAAACGAAATTTGAGCACAGATCTCTAATTAATGTTAGCAAACATCATACCAATTTTTATTTATCTAAGCCAAAGGGTTTAGGAGATATAATTTTTACAAGTATGCAATTGATTATACAGACCGACAGACAGTCAATCCTTTGACGGATTTGGCCCAAAATTTGATACGGACCTACATTCATGACGATAAAACTGTGTACCAAATTTTATCCATCTAGCTATTCAAGTTTGTGAGTTATAGTGTTCACATGACTTCGGACATACAGACAGACAGACTTCCCGTAGACGGATTTTGTCCAAAATTTGATAGAAACCTCCAAATTATGTTTAAAGACCACATATCAAATTTCATCCCCGAAGCTCTAATAGTTTTCGAGTTATCGTTTTCACAGACACGCAGACAGACCTAATTCCAAAATTATGTTTTTCGGAATCAGGGAGGTCTAAAACGTGGAGATTCGTCAAAATCTCGAGTTCGAATTTTTCGACGATTACAATACTTTCTCTTTGTATACTTCGTATACGAGAAAGTAACAAGGAGGGCTGGTCCTCCCTATAGGTGGACGGTTGGTCACCTTATAAGTAGGGGTCCTTAGGAAATGAAAATTTCGGGGCCTCCTTTCCCTTCCTTATGACTTCCAAATCCAGATGCTTTTTATTTATTTTAATTTAATCTCTGTATAGGCAGTTTTATATATATAGTTTTAACATATATAACGGGAAACTGAAATAAATCATTTAAATGCGGATGATCTTCAGGAGAGGTGGTTTCAGTAACTCACATATAAAAAAATAATTTTAAACAAAATGAAAAAAAAAAAGTTTTTAATGCTTTCTGAATACTCAGAAACAAAATTTTCCAGGGTTGTAGCCGGGGTGTAGTGGAGGTGGAACGCCGTTCCGGCACTGCTTTTTTTTACGAGAAATAAATAATATAACTACGGTAAGTAGCTACAAAAGAAAATGGCCCAGATAACTAAAATAATTTTAATTTACAAAGACAAACACAAAATTTTACTTTACAGATCATGGTTTGTCCATTATGTGTTGCGGGGGGGATTCCCCGTTCAAGAGCAGCATTATTCTAGTTCTGGACGTGGTGAGAGCTATATATAGTCTGGGTAGTTCTTTTATCCTTCTCCAAGAGGGCGTTGCAAGCAGATCCAGTGAGAGGGGCTGCAGAAGTGAGGTGGGGGGGGGGAAAATGCATTGGCTATAATAACAAAAAATTGTGAAAATGTCCTTAAAACAACGCGATTTTTGTCACCCACGGTAGAGCGTACCGGTGCTGCTCGCCCCGGCACTGCTTATTTTGCGCCTACACCACTGGTTGTAGTGTTGTGAGTCAGTCAGCGAACTGAAAAAAAAATGTATCACACTGATCTGCAATCGACTTTGAGAACATGAAAAAAAAATGTTTTCATTGTCTTTAGTCATGATTCATTGACATGTTTCATGTTTTCAGAACAGCAATTCCAAACAATTTTCATTTTTTCAATTTCATCATTCAAATATCAATTTTAAAACATTAGGGGAGACTTTATCCCTAGGTCTAAAACCAGAGAAAAATTGCAATTAAGTCTCTGAAACTGGCAACACCAATAAAGTGATTCCTTATCAACAGATCTGACAACAGAATTTCATTCAGCCATTTTTATTTTTGTTGTAAGAAAGGAATCTCTGATTTCTTATAGTCAAACTTCTTTTGGAGTAGGTAGTTTATGTTTCTTATTTTTTGCTAAATATAACTAAATTACTAAAGTTTATTGATATAATATACTAACATTTCTTACTGCTTAAATGTTGTTATTTACATCCAATACAGTTGCTTTACTTTTGATTTAACAATTCTTTTTCCAACACATGCACATTTGGGACACTTGATCCCCATTGTATGGGGAGACTTCATCCTGGGATCAAGTGTCCCCAAAGTTAAGTTACATTAATATTAACAATTTTATTACCCACTACTGGCCATTGTGATTTTCAAGTCACATTCAGATAATATCAATATTATTTATAATATGGGTTACCTTGATTTTGGATGGTTGACAAAGGTAGAAAGTTAATATGAGGCTGCACATGGTGGTTAGCAAGAACATGGTGACGGTTTCACGGAAAGAGAAAATTAGTCATTCCGTAGGAAAAATTGAAAAGAAGATTTCATCATTTGAATACGAAATAAATTTTCTAAGAAAAAGAGGACTTCAGTCCAACCAATTTATTTATCCAGAAAATGGTGACATTAGTGTTGTGGACAATGACGACATTGTCAAAAAACTACCTAAACCAGCCATGCTTGGTGGAACTCTTCGAACTGCAAGAATTTTAACATTTATTTTTGATTTTTCAAGGTTTGAAAATGTTATTTGATCATTAATTTCAGCGATAACAATCATTCATATGGGAAACAGTGATTTTGAATAATGTAGAATTTTCTAAATGTATTTTTCTCCCTTTTTTCAACAATAAATTTGATTTCTTGAATCATTTAAATTCATCTGTGTCAAGGATCATGTCTCCCTGCAATTGGGGAGACTTGATCCTTTTTCTAATTGTTGGAAAACAATTTATTTTTATTTTAAAAATAGTTTTTAAAAAATAAAAAAATACTACAACAAAAAAGATAAATAAGCCTTTAATAATGACTGAAAACATTTTCTAAAAATTTCGTTTTTTCCAAAATAAAAATTAAAACCTGAAAAAGGGATCAAGTCTCCCCTACCCGAGAGTAATGTTTTAAAATTTAAACGTCAGTTGATTTTAATTTAAATATTTTCAGATACAGGACTCTTGTTAATCAAAAGAAAGAGACGAAATTAGATGATTATTAAAACCAGGAGTGACGCTAGTATCTGCTCGACAGGGGGGGTGGACACAACTTGCTGCATGGGAGTGGGAGTGTAATGAAATTGGTCTCAAATTTTCGCCAGATCTTTATCTATTAATTGAATACCCCGTTGCGTGAACAGGATACAAAAATTTTCCCTGGCGGGGGGAGGGCACAGCATCCCCGACAGGAGACAGTGGCCCCCAGGTCCCCCCGCTGGCGCTACTCCTTTTTTAAAACCCTGAAAAGACCCTCCCAAAACACGGATCAAGGGACCTTCGGAAGTTGCGGGGGGCCATAAGGCAGCCCTATCTACTTTGCCTACCCTGCCCACTTTACCCAATTAATAAAAAATGCCCTGCCTCAAACTTTTGCAATAATTCACTGTTTATCAAAACTACATATTGTAGTAATCCGAAAAATTTATTTCCTTTTCTTAACACATTGATCGCCGCATGAATCAGTTTTGATTCATATCTAAGGTCTAATTAGATGACCCTCTTCTCTACTGTAGTTAAGAGATAATAGAGAAGGGGGGATCTAATTAGATAGATGTATCGAATCTCAGGCGTGATTCATAACACCGAACATGTTAACTCTTTATAAGGCCATTTTTTTCTAGTAGTGGTATAATAAAATAACTTAGATATTGAGATTAATTTAAGAAAAGAAATTCATTTAGCTAATTGGAAGACATTATTTCTAGTTAATTAATTAATCATTAATTATCAAGTGAAGACACTTCGTTATGGTTTGAGATTAGAAATTGGAACATCCAGGTTTTTTATTTCATCGAAAAATTAGGCAAGAACTTACGCCAAGCTTAAAAAATGCATTTAAAAATTGATGATTAGTTTAGTTATATTAACGTCCCGTTTTGAAGCAACACGAGGGCTATTTTGGGACGGACCTCGTAATTTTGAACCACTGTCAGATGACGATGACGACACCTGTGTCGGCACCCACCTGTCCAGACTTCCACGACACACCAACGGGAGGACGTTTGGCCACTGCTTATGATTTAGCGTACAACAGGTCCCATACACGGCGGATCTTCAGTGAAATCGGGTCTCGAACCTGCGACCCTCCGGTCCCAAAGCCGAAACCCTACCACTAAACCACCGCTGACTTTTAAAAATTGATGAGTTTGGTGGGAAGTATATTCCCCACGGCCTTAGAAAGGGTTAATTCCTTTTTTTTTATTTAAAAAAAATCCAGAATGGGAATTCAAAATGAAAAGTGGCGAGAAGAATTTAAGGTTCTCGAAGGAGGGCTAAATATACGAAAGGAAAATTTTACGTGATATTTCAATTTCATTACAACATTAATGGATTTTATAAAAAAATTTTACGTAATATTTCAATTTCATTACAACATTAATGGATTTTATATATTTTCCTAGTATTCTATTTTCATGTTGTTTACCATTACGAGTTTCCCCCCAGAACAATTCAAGTGTATACTCGACGAATGCTTGATTTACTTTAACATATAACACAAGGAACATTGACAAATTTTCTAGAATGACACAAGCAATAATAATGAAAGAAAAATGGAATAAAAATCAAGTTTAAAACAACTTTAAACCCCTCCCTCCACCATTAATACATATTTCGCAAATCTAGCTGAAAATGACATATCGTATTTGACCATAAAAAGTTATTCACAAACATGAGCAGAACTCAACTGAACAAGATTCCAGAAAGACAAATTATTAAAAAAGTAAAACGCTTTGAAAAAATTCACAAATCTTCCACCCTTCACTTCATGCTTAGTGACCAACTGAGAAATGTTCCGCAATCACAAAACCATTTCCTTATTTCGGCAATGAATTTAAAGTAACGAATAGGTTTCCAGCAACTTCTATCCTCGTGCAAAAGGCGTGACGTATTTCGCGAATCAATTTGAGCGAGATATCCTGTTCTGACGCCCAGAGAGCATCGGATAAAATGATTCAACCTCATGACATGACTGACACAGAGTAAACTGAAGTGGCCTGGGATACAGCAGACGATTTCGTTCCGATCACAGCGTTTGCAGTCATCTGCTTGTGTTCTTTTTTGGAAGAAAAGTTGTTCCGAGAAGAATCATGTTGTCTTCCGCTATTGGTTTTTTCGCAGTTGTTGCACTTCTGAATAGCGTTGTTTTTGTTCAATCTGGTAAGCGTTTTTTATTTATTTACTTATATTTTTTTGATGTAGTAAAAAATTAAATTTCCCCCAATTTTTAAATTTCGCAATGTGTATCGTAAAAATCTATTAAGTCTTCTTATCAGGCACTTGTCTATGCTTATTTTTTCAGATCTTCTGGGATTTCCAAATATGATACAATTCTTACAATTTTTTTGGCATCTAAAAATCGTTATTTTATATTTAACAGAATAGAATCGCCTATTTTTGTGAAATGGAAGGTGATTTTTTTTTGTCTTGATAGCGTAGAAGACTTTTTTTAAGCAAAACTTTTGATGCAAGCTAAATTGGTCGCAGTTATGGGTTACAACGTCAAAATAATATTGTGGGATCTAGCCGTTTTAGTAAAACAAGAAAAAATCAATGTTGCTTTTTCCACAATTAATTGTATATAGTTTGTGTGCTGTGGATTTGAGTTTGTTCAGTTTTGCAAACTGAATTGGTCTCTGTTATGCAGTTGGGTTATAACGGGAAAACAATATTGTGGGATATAGCCGTTTTAGCAAAACAAGAAGAAATCAATGTTGCTTTTACAGCAATTAATTGCATATAGTTTGTGTGCTGTGTATTTGAGTTTATTCAGTTTTTCATAGCAAACTATGCATCCTTGGAAGGCACAAATTGTAATAGTATGCATGAAAAGGCAGTTGTTTTCAGATTGCATAGTATTTTCCCATTCATAATCTAATGAGTTGTAAAATTACTTTTAACATTTCTGTGAATTCATTTACAAATAAGTGCACACACACAAAACAAATGAAAATAAATATAATCTGGAATAAGACTAAACATTATTAAATATTAGTTCCGAGTACAGTAAAGAAAAATTATAACATAAAAAAAATAGAAAAAACATTAACTTTTACTGGTGTTTTCTTTTTGTAATAATCTAAAGCTGAATGAATGACTCGTGTATATTTCTATAGCATTTCTAAAAAGAGTTATAGATTTGTAAAAATTTATGCAATGTCTTCTTTGTAATCTCCTTCGCAATAATATTCGACCTTTTTTTTCTTAAACGGTTTATTTATAAATGAAAAGTAAGTATATATTTAGCTGCATTTCAATAAAGTTTCTTGCAGAACTGTCCTTCATTTGATATTGAATTCCATTCAAACATAAGTGATAATTCAAGAACATAGATGCTAATCTGAAAGATTCTCAACATTCTAAACACTAGTTGTTTAAAAACAAACTTATCGATAACAACCCTTTGACTCGATGACAAATCTCTTATCGTTTTGAAACCGCAGAATCACTTGTCTTTATTTTTTTTAGTTTCGCTACTTCGGTACTGTTTGATCGCACTCGAAACCCTATTTCACCCAAGATTCGCCCTGTATGCTGGGGCCTGCTGTGTCTATGCTCAACGTCCTCACTTTGGTGTGGCATGGAAGCCAGGAAAATGCGGTACGAACTGCCGTGTCGTCCTCGCCATCTAACAAAGTTTTAGATTTGCCAAGTTTGTGCCGAAATAGCAGCAAAGACATAGCTTCAAAACGTGCTGTTAACCCTGTAATTGCATATTGTTTATATCGTTATTTAGATACGTTTTGCAAATAGGTCCAAACGCTTTTGAAACGAACCGAATTGTTATTTATATGCAAAGCTGTAATAGCATAATGTAATTCGATGCTGTAATAGTAAGATGTAAGAAATTAACCGGCAGAAATCGCGGCTTGTGGTAGAAAATAGACTAATTTTCATCACGCTTGAATCGCGGGATACGCAGCTGGACAGTTAATGTAGGAAATACGATTTTTTTGTCTGTTTATTATGGGATTCAGAACCTGTGCCAAAAATTGAAAGTTCATTTCTAATTTAAAGTTAACATTCGTTGCCACCGGCGCGCTGGCGTGTCCAGAACCTATTGCCTAATTTAGGGGTTCCCAACCTTTTTTTCTCTCGCGTATCCCTTGATTTTTTTTTATTTTCGCGTACCCTTTGATTTTTTTTTAAATTTTTATTTTCGCGTACCCCCAACCATTCGTCTATGCCAGTGATGGCGAACCTTTTTGAGGATTTGGGTCAAATTTTCATTATTATTCTATTGCCAGTCCGTGGGTCACCAAGTCGGTGGCGTCAATGCAACAGTTGGAAATTGGGGGGAGGGTGTGGCAAAAAGGGCACCCATTATTTGGAAATTTTAACTGTTGGACTCGACGCGTTCTCCCCTTTTTTTACTATCACTTTTGAAATTCTCTAAAATTTACGTTTCCGCTTTACAACATTAGATACTTGTCTTTATTTTTTTGATATTTTCAATTGTCTGTTCTCTCTTTAATGATATAAAAAAGAAGTTTATAAGACTCAATGCGTGGGTCATTTAAAAAGCCTTCATGGTCAGTGTCTGACCAACGGGTCGTAGGTTCGCCACCACTGGTTTATGCAAAGAAGTTCTTTTCAATAATGGTAAGGTTAGCTTAAAAGTTAAATAATTCGAATTAATAACATTTGAAGAACTTATTTTTGATTTTACATTTAATTCCATTTTTACAATAGTATTAGTTCAGCGCCAAAGCGAACGAAACCAGCATTGCAATTATTTGGTTTTAACTTATAAGGATATCTAAATATTATACTTCGTAATAATAGCAAGTAATCACTTGGAGAAACAAAATTCTGTAACTTTTTTTATTCCCTTATGGTTTCTTGTTTCCGCCATTATCATTTTTGATTTCGCGTACCCCAGGTTGGAAACCTCTCGTCTAATTAGATGACCCCCTTCTTTACTGTTGTTAAGAGATGGCAAAGAAGGGGCATTTAATTAGATTGATGGTTCGAATCTCGGGCGTGAATAGTGACAGCGAATGTGTTAATTCCCCTAGCAGCACAAAGATATTGTTCAATATTGTACGATATCGAGCAATATTGTACAATAATATCGAGCAATATTGTACAATATCGAGCAATATGTTGTGCTGCCTGGATCTGCTGCATTCAAACGAGCTAACTCAATGTAACCTCAGACTATTTTGATTAAATTGTTGAGACCTGCATCACTTTAACGTAAGAAATCAAAGGTTTCGTGTAATTTTTCTTTTGTGAGGATGTACTTTTTATGTGCTATTGTTTTTAGACGTTGAAAATGTTTACAGTAAAATAATTTGATTTTTATGACTTCAAAAATAGCAGCAGCAGTATTCTTTCTTCGACTTAGCATAATCTGTGGACAAAATAATTTTATCTGCAGGCTTAAGTAAGTAAAGGTCCTCGATTGGCATCCATAAAACAGTAGGACATGACAGTAGGAGGCAACTCAAAAATGCTAATCGAGGGGTACGTGAGGAAATGAAGGTTGGGAACCGCTGATAAAGATCAGAGAGCCCGAAATCCTTTAATTGTGGCTATTCCATTGCAAAATGATTTGCTGCCACTTGCATAACTGCGTTCAATTAAAAAGCCTGTTTTCTTTTGATATTTTGACGTGATAACGTCTTTCCGCTCGTTCCAGTGATAGTCGGTCGAACTTTCGTGTTTGTCAGAATGCCGTCAGATTTGAATCGCTAATAACTAGGAGACTAATAATTCGAAAAGATTGGTTGACTCCACAACGGACAGATCATATCTGTAAGAGTTTGTCGTATAGTATTTGTTTTGCCTGTGACGTCATCGTACCAGTGTAGGCACATGCGCATGATTGTTATGAATTAGTTTTATGTAAGGTTATAAATAAGTGCAGCGCGGAAACGCGGTTAGCTAGGAGGTTGATTCTAGTGTCATTTTAAAGAACTCGATGAGTATTACTAGGACCCAAAGTGATACAATAAAAATATTTATCAGAATATAAATAAAAATCGGTATTAAATTAAAAATTTCAAACTCCGCATGTTTTTTTATTGTAACATGCAGAGTTTTCTTTCGAATTGTACGAAACTTACAGAATACTTGACAATACGCAAAAGAAATATTGTTTTAAAATTTGAATATTACGGGAAATATGAGCATTTGTAGTTATGTAATTCTATATACTGTCAACAGATGCCGCTATCAAAAGCTACTCTATATAAAACATAAGAAAGGCGCAGTTAGGATCCGCGCAGTAGATGTTTCGTAAAAACGTCGGGATAAAATCTTAAAATAAGTATTTTGTATTAATATGTAATTTACACTCATGTCCATAAATTAAGGATAATGAAGTTCAGGCAAAGAAAGAGACAGAAGCAAAACAAATTTGACTTATTTGTAAAGTCTATTTATTAAACAAAAGGTAAAGAGCAAAACAGATGCTATATGTTTGATATAATTAATAAAAATTACGATTTTTACTCCCTGGAGCAAATTTCAAAAAAGAACCTATTTACAAAAAACAGTATAACATGGTTAATATGATGGTTAATACAGAGTATGTCTCCCGGACGATGCAATACAGGCCATACAATGCCTAGACATGCTGAGTATCAAATTATCAATCTGATCTTGGGGAATATTACACCACTCATCAAGCAATGCCCTCCGAAGTTCCGGTAGACAGGTGGGAGGGGGTTGACGGGCTGCAATTCGTCGGCCAAGCATATCCCACACATGCTCTATTGGATTCAAGTCCGGTGAGTATGCTGGCCAATCCATACGGGTGATATCCTCCGATTGAAGGCATTCGTCTACAATGTTTGCACGGTGAGGACGGGCGTTGTCATCCATAAACAGAAATTCAGCACCCATGGCGCCCCGAAACAAACGTACATGTTGTTCCAGAATGACATCCCGATAGATGTGGCCTGTCATCGTTACACTCTGAACATGCAGGTCAGTTCTGGAGCCAAGAATAATTCCTCCCCAAACGAGCCATCCTGCACCACCGTAACGGTGTCGTTAAATGGTGTTCTCTTGGTGGTAACGAGTACCTGGCGCTCTCCATATGAAAGTCCGGCGAGAATCAGACTGCAAACTAAACCTGGACTCGTCGGAAAACATCACACAAGACCACTGCTGCGGTGTCCACAATGCATGCTCTCTACTCCAGGCTAATCGCAGGCGACAGTGAGTTGCGGTAAGTGGAACACATCTGACAGGCCTACGAGCATATAGACCAATGTGCCCCAAGCGTCTGTACACGGTCTGCCTTGAAACTGTCGTACCGGTAGCTGAAGAGAGCTGACGAGACAGGTCTGATGCTGTGCTCCGTCTGTTTCTTTTGGCAGTAACTGCCAAATACCGGTCCTCATTCGGCGTTGTAACTCGGGGGCGACCTGTGCTGTAACATCTACTCACATTACCATCATCTTGGAATCGTTGCCAAAGCCTGGAGATGACATTCTGACCGATTCCAAGTTCCTCGGATACTTCCAGCTGGGTACGTCCACATTCCAGTCGTCCGATAATTCTACCACGTAAAAAATCATCCAAATACTTCCTTTGTGCCATAACTATGCGGTTATTGCACTGAAAGGCTTTTAAAGCGCTTGTGAACAATTTTACTTCTTTGCCACCATTCCTTATATACCCCTCTCTTACACTCTCGTCATTGTGACGTACTATCCGCGCCATCTGGTGGATTCCTGTAATTTGCATATTCTTCTTCAAAATGTGTGTGATAATTCTACAGGTGAAATTTTTATTTTAGAGTTCAATTTCTGTGTGATTCTGAATTATCCTTAATTTATGGACATGAGTGTAATTATCAATCTCTTTAATACAATATTTACACAATATAATATAATGGTTACAGAATGAATAAATCAAGCTACCACAGAACCTTGCTACATGCGATAAGCTTGCGATTTACCTATTCTGTAACCATTAATACTACTCTGTGTAAATATTGTATTAAAGAGATCGATAATTGAATTGGATATTAATACGAAACCCCTGTTATATGATTTTATCCCGACGTTTTGATGAAAATTATACTGCGCGGACCCTATCTGCGCCTTTATGTTTTTTAAAGTATGTTTTCGATCAAACGATTCTTGTTAAATTTCGATTTTTTTTCCAAGTTTAAGAAAAGAAAAATTCAAAATTCATTAAAAAATCCAATCCTTACTTTATTACATCCGAAAAGAAATGTCATGACCTTAAATTTTTTTTTACGCACCATTAACCCTTTGAGTACTGAATTATTTGAAGATTTTTATGCCCATGGGACGGATTTAATTTGTCGCTATATGGATTAATATGTAAAAGTAATACATTTTATTTGGAATATACTTATATTGGTGGTATAAATATATTTTTGAAACGGCATTTTAGTTACAAAATATAAATAAATATATAAATGAAACAAAATATAAATATTTATACAGAACAAGAACTAACTTAAAGTCTAATAATTTTGTACCGTGTGGTATTTTTCAAAACATGTCGGTAAATGCAAAGGTACCTGGCATTGTTTGCATTGCCAAGTGGTTTCTTTTCTTATTTTCTGTTTATAGCATACGCGACACCGTTTTGTAGGGTGTTTCTTTAATTCTGTTGCCGGAATATTCTCCGGAAAATGTGCCCAATTTTTCGCTTGCAAACGATGTGGCGCATCGCTACTTGTAGGACGCCCACGGATAATATAATTTGGCAGGACCACTTGCCCCAATAATTCTTCTTAAATGCAGATGACGAGTCAGACTCGTCCACCGTAACTTCGCCCAAGTAAGCAGATGACGAGTCTCACTCGTCAAATGTACCCAAAGGGTTATTGAAAGCCTTTCGAAACTCGGCTACTGTTTGTAAACTTTCCAAAGAAAAAAAAAAACGTCAAGGAGAAAAGGTGAATAGACTTCATAATCATAAAATTGTAAACAAAACCGATGTGATAAAAGCTGCCAGAATTCTCACACCCTGCTTTTAAATTATGCTGTCGAAACAAATTTTTATTGGCACGCCACAAGCAATGGCAAAGAATATCGCCGGACCGTGAAACACGGAAGCATTTTGTGTTATGGAAACACAAGAACTTTCGATTTTTTTTCTCTTTTTGAAATGGGCGCGACCTTTTCATTCTTCAGTGGAAATGAAGTCAAAGTCCAGAAGGGCGAAAAGCGAGGTCGTCTTTTTTGATCAACTGTCAGATCCATCAATCAAACGAGATCCGGAATTTTAAGCAGATGGATGATATCTAGGGTTGCCATGCGTCCCGTATGCATAAAAACCAATCCCACTATAGGCGTCTATGGGAATGTCTTTTACCACGCCAAGTTGATCATTGTGCCCGCTAGGGTTTCCGTGTTTACTTTGATTGGCGCGAAACTGAGTTTTTTCTTCATCGTGTTTTGAAAACAATCCATCTTTATTTACAATTAACAACTAATAACAAATTATTTTCAATTTTAATTCTTGATCATATTAAGCTCATTGGTAAGTATTTATGTATTTGAATATTTTTCTAACTTATGCATATTAGATTATTTACTCTAGCAAAGAAATAATACACTATAGACTTATTTCACGTTTAGTTTTAAAAATGCATTCATATTCAATGACCCTCAAGAAGGAATTCATTCTACTTTAAATCACACACACACACAAGAAAAAACCTGCAAAGTAAAAATGTTTACATCTTTATAACAATGGCATCTCTCGATCGTCGAAATATAAAAACTTTACAAAGCATTTCTCGCCAAAAAGGGGAAATATCGCCAAATATTGGCATCGAAAACACTCCCCATAGGCGACTATAGTGGGATTGGTTTTTATGCGTCCCGTATTTTACTACTCAGGCTGGTATTACTATTTATTCCGTTTACTCCCTAAATGGGAAGAAATAGAACTTACTATTGCATATTTACAAGTAAGAACTATCGGTATTGGAAACACTGAGATTCTATTCAAATCAGTTTGTGTATCTAAAAGATTATTGAAAGAAAATTAATACCAACCAAAACTGCGAAGTGACGGTAAAATTAGTATAGAAGAGAAATGGCTGAAGGTTTTTGCAGATACTAAATTTATTGATCAGAAGTCATGTCTAATAAAGCTATCCGAATC
>BGPR01010544.1:0-52091 GCA_013235015.1 Araneus ventricosus
AGACATCTAAACCACAACCAAGGTCGAGAAACGCCGACTAAAGCAATGTCCTGTATTTTAATTTTGTAATGCGTAGTCTCTTCAACCCTTTCAAACCTGACGGAACATGTTTATTCGAGTTAATGTATTAATTTCTCAAAAATCAGTCTTTAAAATAGTATCATTTGGAATAGGAATCTTCATACTGGAGTTGGTGTTTCATAGCACAAGCAGGACCATGAAGAGATGATCGTGCAGTGCTACATTTTAAAACTTTTCCATCCCTCTAATGGTCCTTCCCAACCCCAGAAAACTACTTTCTTGCTCATTTTTTTTTTCCTACACAGATTAAGCAAATTTTATAATTTCGTAAGTAGGTTTAATGAAAATGACGTATTCTAGAAAACTAATACTTTAATGAACAATAACGATGAAAATAACTGAGCGTCACTGCAATAAATAAGTTACAAATCGTACATATTTTCTCAAAGATTTTTGATTTGCTCGTAAATTTTAATCAGCCTCAGTAGGCCTATTCTTGAATTACTTTTTTTATTTTCATCACAGATCGTATCAATCTAACACTTAAACCTAGATCCGGATTTACACATTTTGACGCCCCAAGCCAAAACATATTATGCTCCCCCTAACTCTGAAAGAAGTTAATATATAATTTTCGACTTAATAAAAAGTAGTTTATTTTTTAAATAATTTCAATTTTTAATTCAGAATCACACTACTTATGAAATAATAAAGTATTAATGTCTACAAAAATACTCCATTTCTTGAAATCGTCTGAAATACGTTCGCGTTTATCCATGATTAGGTTTAAAGGGTTATCTCTTCTACAAAGAAGTATAAGAGATGATAAGGTCCACCAGTGGCGGATGTAGGATTCGGGTCTGGGGGGGGGGGCCGGGCGGAGGTCATAAAAATTTTGTATAGTCGTGACGAATGTCAAACCTCAAGGCTAAAGTAAACCAAAACTCTTTAACTTTACAGACTTTACTCACCTGACAATAAGAATCATAAAAAACAATACAATACTTTCGATAATTTAATAAAAATTACAATGAAATAACTAGCCAAAAAGTGTCTTCGACCGCGTCAAAGTTACAAGTACGAGCAGAATGACTACAAAATTAGGAAAATTTTCGAGCCTGTCAAGCCAGAAAGTAATGTTGAAATGATTTTATTATTTTTTAGAAAGAGGGAAATTAAGAAAAAGCAGTTATAATAATCAAGAATTCTGGCTTGGCTCTGGGGGGGGGGGGGGGTTAGCCCGATAGCCCCCCCCCCTGGATTCGCCACTGAGGTCCACAGAAGACAAAAATGTATCACTCAATATATTTGATCAACTTTAATGTTTTAGAGTGCAGATTGACTCTCCGTAAGGCACAAGAGCCGGAACATTTCTATATTGCACAGAAGTGACATTCATTAAACACCAAGAAAATGAAAATGTGGTTGTAAAAGATCCTAACGCGACGGTATGTTCAAGATACTGTCATATATTTTTTTATTTACTTTACATGAAGTTGTCACTTTTGCTGCATTATGAGTGCCAAATGATTATTTGATGTCAAAAAGTTTCCTCTGACGAGCCGAATCTGAAAGTTGACCCGCTTCAGAGAGTGCAGAGAGATATCAAGAGCAAGGAATGTGTTGACGTCAGAATTCGTTTCTTTGTGACATTGTCTGTCGACCCCTCCTACCGCCTCCTGCTAGTTTCCTTTGTTACTGAAACCAGTCCCGTTTCACAGGGGGATGTAGGGGAGTGGAAGACAAATGAGAGGACCTTCGATGGGCTTTACCTCAGTCGCATCTGTAGAGGGATAGTTTAGAAATTTTAAGGTCACTTTTTTCATCAAACATATTCAACTGGGCTTTGTTTTTTCAGTATATTTTTTAAGAATTATATTTGCTGAAAGGTGGTTTTTATTGTAAAAATCAGTAGTCTTCTTTGCGGCATAGGCTCTGCAACAAGATAGTATTGAAGATCATTTTTTTCCTGTGATATGAAAGACATGACCGTAAAAAGAGAAGAGGGAGGGGGAGGATAGATAATTTGGTATGTTCCAAGTTAGTGAGTTTTATGACCAGTCTCATTAAACAATTATAGGATGATAATTTGTTATTTCAATTCGGAGTGAAATTTTTATTGCAGTTCAAATCGATTGGAGAGCTTAAATACTTATTTTCTTATTTCATTTCATAATAAGCTAAGTTTTCTTTTCCAAAAGTGCGTTTATAAAGTGACGGTATCCGAAGAAATAAATGGACTTCTTCGCCACTTAGTCGAAAATTCAATAAATAAAATAAAATCACTAAGATAATACTTATTGAAATAAAAATTTCCAGCAAAATCATTATTTGTTAGTAAAAATTTAAATTAATATTTAATAAATAACAATTAATTAATAATATGATTATTAATTAATTAATTTATTTATGTTATTATATTGCGCATTATTCATTTATGTCCAGATCATGTTGTATTCATATGAACATTAAATGCAATATGAGTGTAAGTGATGACATATGGTGGTTATTAAAAACTGACTTCACTAATGATGCCAAATGAGATGACTGGGCCGGAAAAGGGTTTCTCGTATGGAAGAAGATTCTCTCGTAAGAAGATTTCAAATCAAATCGACGTCTCAACGTAAGAATTATTGAAGAAAGTACAAGTAACTGTAATGTGTGGGAAGCAGCAATTTGACACGCTATGAAAAGACTGTGGTTGTATGAATGTTTTTGAAAGAGTGGTGGTGGGGATTTTGAACTAAAATCTAAGTTTTGCTTAACAGCAAAGCATTTAGATTTTAGTACTAAATTTCAGTGTTTTGGAAAATACTTCAAACAGTTCAGTATGAAGACATGAACATTTTTGTTCATCGCCTCTGTAAAGATATGTTACTGTGAAAGACCGAAACTGGAGAATGTGAATGTTGACATTCACCGGTGACATTACTATGTGAATGTTGACATTCACCGGTGAAAGTCGACATTCTCCAAATTTCGGTCTTTCACGGTAACAGATACATAACCTAATTTTGATTTTTTTTTTTATTGATAGGCACAGATAAATGTGATTCCTTGATTTTTCAAATCACAAAAAAAAAAAAAATCGTTAAGTGTGCGTAATTCAATTCGCTGATTCAGTTGGTAAATAAATAAAAATCCATCGATACATAGTTTGTTGCTTGTAAAACATGAAACTTTTCGTTGTTCTGTCAAGCTCATGTCATATAACGACATGGCATGACAGGATTTCATCCTTTTATACAAGATGAGATTATCCTTTTTCACCTTTTCGTGGCTTGAAGAAACCTTTTAGAATTTGCATTTGTGTTTCAATTTTCAAAAACCTTTGATATTTCATATACGTTCTCCCAGGGCCGGCCGGAGGTAGGTGCGAACGGTGCGACTGCACAAGGGCCCGCATTTTCTGAAGGCCCCGCGCCGCTGACTGCTTTTGTAAAATGAAAATGCCTTTTTTAAAAATTCAAATATACATATATTTGAATATAATTATGCGACTTCTGCACATTTTACATCGACATATCCAAGGTAAGGTTGGGAGCTTTAAGTTTAAAGTCACGAAAGATTAGAATATCTTACAAGCTGCACACAAACTGTTACAACTTGACTTTCAAACTGAAAAACACTATTCACAGAGAATATGAAAAAATAGTTTAAACGAAACACGGCGGGCGTTTAAAATGTGTTTGTGAATGAATACTGGCTATAATTTTATGTTTATAAAATGGCTATTATTTTATATTTAGTTAACAAGGAAACAGTGAGTTTAGTTAAGAAAGCTAAGCATTTCACAATTTTATTAGATTGCACTCCAGGCTCGAGCCATCAAGAACAATTATCCGTTATTTAAAATATGTTAATGTAGATTACTCTGAAAGTGATGCGAGTTTACAAGCAGGGCCGGTTTAAGCCCTGCAGGGGGCCTATAGGCAATACAGGCTTTGTTTCCCCCCTTCTCAGTTTCAAAACCAAATACCTTTGATGTATTTTCAAACAAGCAGAAATTAAGTAACAAATATTGAGACACAGACTGAAATAATAATACAAAAATGTTTAATTTACCGATCTTCTTCAGGAGAGTGGTTTTGATATCTCAGGAATAATAATAATAAAATAAATCTAAAATTTAAAGTTAAAAGTCGTTTTTTCAAATGAATGGTAAAAAATTACAGAACTTTTTGTTACACAGTCTAAATAATCTAATATAAAAGTTGTATGGCTATTTTGCAGACGGCAAAACAAACTGGACCGCATTGATCTGCTTGCGAATTTGAAAACATGGAAAAAGAATCATAAGAATAATGTTCTGAAATTTAAGCGAAACTTGATTTTAATTTGAATAAGTTCGAGTGCACGGCTCTTGTAAATTAAATGAGAGCACCAAATTAAATTACATTGAAAAAAATTCATAAACCAGCGGGAGTGGTCTCCCCTAAACTTTCTCGCATACTTCCCAAAAAGGTGTCATTTTCCCTCTAACTAGGGCTGCCATACGTCCCGTTTGCTTCCTAAACTCTGAGTCATTATAATTTTAAAATGACCTGCGCCCATTTTTATGATTATGTGTAAAAGGAAAATGATAACAATTAAAAAAATTGCGTAAGTTCTCAATTTTTAAGCGCGCTGAGGTACCACAACTTTATTTAAAGTTTTTGAGATCGAAATCTTACTACAAATATCATGCAAGATTTCACCATACCTTCCATCTGGAGAATGTCAGAAAGAAGTTTCGGGTTCAGGGGTTGCCATAATTTCCGAAGCGCATCCAAAGCTACAATAATTCGTAGACCGCCAAGGTCAAAAGCCAACTATACTAACTTGAGTAAAATAAGCGAAACGCTCACCAACACACAGTCGCAATGTGCATTTTGAACCAAGTATGCAATTTGAACATCCTTTTTTCAATAGATTTAAACGAAATTTGAGCACAGATCTATAATTAATATTAGCAAACGTCATACCAATTTTTACTTTCTCGTATACGAAGTATACAAAGAGAAAGTATTGTAATCGTCAAAAAATTCGATAACTCGATATTTTGACGGATCTCCACGTTTTAGACCTCTCTGAGTCCGAAAAACACAATTTTGGAATTATGTCTGTCTGTGTGTGTGTCTGTGAACACGATAACTCGAAAGCTATTAGAGATAAAGGGATGAAATTTGGTATGTGAACTTGAAACATAATTTGTAGGTTTCTATCAACTTTTGGACAAAATCCATCAGCGGGAAGTCTGTCTGTATGTTCGAGGTCATGTGCACGCTATAATTCAAAAACTTGAAAAGCTAGATGGATAAAATTTCATACACAGTTTTATCGTCATGAATGTAGGTCCGTATAAAAGTTTGGACCAAATCCGTGAACGGGTTGACTGTCTGTCGGTCTGTATAATCGTATACTTGTAAAAATTATATCTCCTAAACCCTTTGGCTTAGATAAATAAAAATTGATACGACGTTTGCCAATATTAATTATAGATCTGTGCTCAAATTTTGTTTCAATCCGTTGAAAAAAAGGTGTTCAAATTGCATATTTGGTTCAAAATTGTGTGTTGGAGAGCATTTCGCTTATTTTACTCAAGTTAGTATAGTTGGATTTTGACCTTGGCGGTCTACGAAATTGTAGCTTCGAACGCGCTTCGTTTCTTCCCTTTTGGTTCTTTTTTTCTCCCTTTTGGCGAATTCTGATCCTGCTAGGATTATTTTATTTCCGTTTTATCGTTTCACCGTGTGCTGTACAAACTTGTTGCGTTCTGGGAATAGGGCAGATTCGAAATTTTTATCCGAGCTAGTTTGCGGGGAACTGACTTAATTTCGCTTATTTTTTTTTTATCTCCACTGAGCTAGGGGTTTTAGCTTATTTTTTGTCCCTACATGTGTTAGGAGTATACAAGAAAGTTTAGGGGAGACCACTCCCGCTTGTTTTAATGTGGCAATATGCACCCCCATCTCGCACACAACAGCTTAATCCGTGCCCTTTTCAGATGAGTGAGGGTAGCAAACGATTTCCCATCCCACATCTCAAGCCAATATTTGACAACTGTAAAAAATAGATTTGGATAAAACACATTAACTAAGACCTCAAAGGCCATATGTTCTGCAGGATAAATTATCAATTCATAGAGTAATTTTTTTTTTCGTATGACTGTGATATTATATTGGAATAAGTGTAATGTTACTAAAATAACAGTCTTAAATGTCTATCACAATTTGTACTTTACTTTGTAGTAATCACTTTCTTAAGGGAACCATAAATATCAAATTATGGTTAAGAGATTCAATTGAAATTATATTTCTCTTGAACAAGCTGCGAGACTAGGTATAAAAATAACACTTGTAAACGATGAATTTATTTAACCTTCCATTAGTATGCGGACACTCTCAAAACCTTTAGTTGAGAACAAATGTTTCAACATGATTATAAACAGTTTTTCTTTTCCATTTAGTCTGCATTTATTCTCATACAAATTTAAATAAACTCAAACTGAAATTCTGAAAGTATTAATTTTTAAAAACTCATTCAGTTTGCTAATGAACTGAAGTACTCACAAGCGTTTTTAGAGAACTTACAAAAAAAAAGGATAAATAATATTTTCAAACAAAAAACTGCTTTTGAAATTAAATATAATGTTAATCAGGCATTTTATACAATTTTATGATAGTTTTAGCCTAGGAATTTTAGCTAATACCTTGCATTTTATGGCAAAATTGAAAGATAAAAATTATATCTGCTCAAAAGAGAGAAAATTCCAGACTTAGGGAGATCTAAAATGGCAAGATTCGTTAAAATCTTGAGATAGAACTTTTTGACGATTACAACACTTTATATACAAGAAATATATTACAGGTCTTATACCAGAAGTTGAACAATCGTTGAAAAAATGATATTGTCTAGAATGTTCTTACAACAATAAAATGTTAATGAAGAATGTTTCAAACTAAATTTTTTTAAAAATTCAAAAAAAAGTGTAAGGCCATGATTCAAGCTGAAAAAGGCAATTTTTTGTATTTTTGATGAAGCATAATAGGTTTTCTTTTCAATATTTTTAAATGTCCTCAAAATTTACCTTAAAACTAAATCAGTTAACAAAAATTTCACATCCACCACTCCAAAGTTTCATTCAACATCCCCATAGAGTGCTGAACAGATCTACGCAGTGCATCTTAATATCATTAAAGATATATAAAAGGATATTGGTTTCAGAGTTCTCTTAAATATCTCTCATTGAGGCAGAAAAAGATATTTGTAATTCTGTATATCATAAAGATTCATAATTTTTTTTCCTTCTGAAAAATTAGACAACTGAAAAGTGAATACATCTTGCAGAGTCGCAATAGTATAAATGTATTCCTACCGTATGTGCTATTCTACATTTAACTTTAAAATCCATTGCTCCACATACAGAGTACTGAACTAAATATAGGTTTCTTTTCATATGACGAAGCACTTCCGATGAGGGATCAGGTCTCAGAGGGTTTGGGATACTTTTTAAATCTTGTGCCGCACTGCAAAAGAACAAAAATAAATAAATAAAATAATAACAAAATGTTACCTAGTACAAAGTGAAGAAAGATATTTCAACTGAAAAACTTCTATAAAATTCATTCCTTCATTATCAATGTTACAGGCATTAAAAAAAAGCAACAAATAAATTTTAAATACCTTACAGCAATGCTTCTTCAATTTCAAATGACATTTTAAACATCTTTGCAACATTTTTTTTGTGGGTGGGGGGAAATATAATTTTTTTATGCACCTGATATATTACACCTGAATGAATAGTTACTGGTATCAAAGACCCAGAAAAATTTACAGTTGGTCATAATGTTACATCATTTAATGAAAAGAAAAGCAACATGGGAGGGTATTTTCCCCCTTCCCCGAGATTATAATGATAATTCGACCATCATTTGCAAAATATTGACCTAACACATGTTTTGTTAACATCATCGATATATGAAAGGTTGTAAAAGGACTTACTGATAAAATTTTAAGATGACTTCATCAATTTTCACATCTTCTTCACATAATCTGATACTCAAATTTAAGCAAGAGGCTGCAAGCGACTGAAAAATAACATTTGAAATCATTTTTAAAGTATCTGTGATGCAGAGATTACAAAAGTAAATATAAATCAACAGCTAACTAAATTAGAAAAATAAAATTTGCATATTTACAGAGGAAGAAATAAACAACAGTAATAAGTAAAAATTTTAAGAGTAGTAAAAAATTATGATCAGATATGAGCAATATTTTTAAAAAAAGAAAAGAAATATTAATTTAACAGCACAAATTTTACTGAAAGATTCAGTATAACTCATTAAATATATGAATGGAAAACATTACAATAGTCACATTTAGTTCTCAGCTGATAAAATAGTGACTAAAAAAACATCAGCAAGCAGATTAATATGATTTTTTACACTTACATTTTATGGTTGAATAAAACTAATGCTGTTAAGAATAATTCCATGAATGACGTTTTGAATTTCAATCAATATAAGTTCTATGGTATATTAAAAAAAAAAAATCTATATGGGGAGAGTGGGGTAAAATCGGGTATCCTTGATTCTGGTGCTATTAGTTCTTCTTTCTAGCGTACAGATACTGAATTACACTCTACTAGTCAAGAAAAAGGAATAGTCATAGTGGCGTCTTGTAGCTCTTGAATGCACTGCACCTGTGAAGGTTTATTTGCTTTAAGACGTCAACTCTCTAATGTTCGGTTGATTTTAAACTATCCTTACTTAAAAATCATTACAGTTATAAAAACTATATTTAGACCAGCTTATTATACGTTTACAAAGGATTCATACCCTATCAAACAATAGGGATTTACTCAAATAATTGCAGGGTTCTATATCTTTTATTATAACCTCTGCACTCGGGGTAAAACCAGGTACTCTAAGTGGTGTAAGACGGGGACAGTCAATATTGATGATTCCTCCGATTAAGACAATAAAAACACATCAGACATTGATTGTTTATATTTTATTGATGTATTTTCTAATTTAAATAAAGAAGGGTTAATCCAATGTAAAAACTGCCTTGCCTGTGCCCAAAACAACTGCAGTGGCACGGAGAAAGAAGACAACCGCTTTTGCATGTGAATTTTGCGAAAGTATTCTTAAATTGTCATGTAAAATAAAAATGATTAGAACTTTTCCACTGAAAATCCAGTTTTCCTAATTTCCCATAACGTTAACATGTGTACACGGTTTTACCCTAATAGTGGCGTAAAACCGGGTGGTTTGACTTTTTTAATAAAAAAATCATTGATAAAAAGGTAATGAAATTGTGACTTTTCTGGAAAGATATATTGTACTCCGATAAACAATGAATATTTTCACAAAATTTGACAAGCTCTATGTCAAATATTTTAGCTCCAACAGACCTTCGAACCTTAGCTACCCGGTTTTACCCCACTTTCCCCTAATACTTCCCCACATTAGAATTTTTTCTAAATTGCTAATGGTTAGGAATTCATAAAATGTATCTATATTTTTAATTTCATTTAACAAAATAATTCACATTAATAATTTTAAAAGCATAATTCTAATACCAGTAACGCATAGAGAAGATTCAAGAGAAGTAATATTATAATGATATTTTGCTAAAATAAAAATAATTACAATTTAGAAATTAAACAGGAAATTTCACAGGTATTCTATTTCCATTCTAATTTTGTATTGAAGCCAAAGTATGCTAATATTTTCTGAATTTTTGAGAAATCCATGTCAAAACAATCAATACATTTCAATAAATTCAAGATGAAAAATTATTTTACAGAAATGCTGGAAAAAAAATATAAATATCCAAAATGAGTTAACAGATTAAGCAACAGGAAATATAAAAAAAATAAATATTGAAAAGCAGCTATTACATCCAAGCATTGATTTTAACTGAAAACGGACATGAAATAATGAAGTTCATGACCGACAGTGATACGTTTAGTTAGATCAGCATTCCCTTGTGTTTCCACCTGACAGCTAATTTGGGCTGGATCCTATCATTTTGAATCATTGTCAAATGACAAGAATGATAACCGAGTTGGAATTCCTCCTTCAGTGGAGTTAACACATTCGACTTGTATATAAGGTAAACCTTCATTGGAAATGGGTCTGAAACTCGCAAACTTCCAACCTAGAAGCCGATACTCTGCCAGCAGGTCCTAACAATATTAAGGTTAGATGAATTAAAAATAAACTACATGATGGTAAGATTTGGGGACATTGGTAAGAGCACATTGGAACACACAACATTTTTCTCAATCAAAATTAAAAAAGGGTAAAATCTCAATCACTATAATTGTTATTAGTTTTGCTGTTGGTGGTTTTGAAAGGTGATTAAATGCATTATGATTTTATACCATTTTCAAATGATGCTCAAAAGTATTCTCAAATAAGCACAAATAACACATTTCAACAATTTTTAGTATGATTTCATTTTTGTAAAAAGGCTACAGAAACCGTGAAAAAAATTTCCCTGACTAAACTTACAACATTTCCCTGATTTACGGCTACTAATTATATTAGTTTCCTGGCTTTCTCCCTACTCAGAATCACTGTATGTGTACAATATACATTATTAAAAACACTTTTACCAGTTATTTAATATGAAAAAAATAATATATTTTTATGAAATTTAATTTTTAAAAAAATGGAATGAACATCCTAAAAAATCTATTAAAACAGTATATTACATTTCTTATATGTAAAAAATACTGGAAAATTCTAACAAAATACTTTGCTTCTAAAACTGCATAAGAATTCTAAGAAACATTAAAACTACTCTTTGCAACACAAGTTAAATAATATTAACAGTAGAGGTTATTATCATCTTTTCTCAAAACTTCAATAACTAATTAGTGCTCTTTGCATGAGTACCAGAATAACATGTTGGAGCATAAATATAAAAATAGTATAATTATACGTACCTAATAATATATATTTTTGCAACGATTTAAACAAGAGAAACTGCCAAAATATTACTTCAAATCTTTATTCTTTAACAAATCATAAGAAATTAATTGCTCTAATCAAAAACTTATGCTTTTGTAAACGAATATAAGTCTTTTTTAAATCCCATTTATTATTACAAATAATTCTAGACATAAGATACTAATTTATAGATAATAACTCAAGTAACAAATAGCTTAATTTTCCCGGATTTTTAGATATTTTTACGAATTTCCCTGACTTTTTCCAGATATTCCAGTTCTGTCATTCCCTGTAAAAGTATATACTTTTTTTTTCAGTATTTAACAGCATTGGTTACAACACAATCTTAGGCAGCTATACTCAAAGACAGCTTAAGTTGATAATACAGAATATCCTGTACTTCCGGCGCTGCTCCAATGAATGACGTAGCTTGTGTGTCTACACGTCTTGGGGTTATTTACTGTTAGACTTCACCAACAAATAGTAGGGTTTTTTTTTTGTACTTCCTATGCACCAATGCTTTCCTTTCAAAATAAAAAGTTGTGCAGGTCGATTCTCTTTTTTCTCTATTATGTTGTATTTAAGTACATAATTTGTGCATTATTAATTAAAGCAAACCTGAGAAATACCAATTGCAGAAGTATTTAACAAAAAAATGTTTTACTTCCTTTAGTTTTTAATCAAATTATTTATCAAAATTTAAAATTCATGTATCAAATTATTCACTAATCTTCTCAAAATTAAAAAATCTCATATCCTAAAAGCAAATGAATCATAAGCGAAATAAATGCCTATGTTTTGAAACTTATTTTAATTGACGCAATTTTTTATGGGAATAATAAGCTATTGTTAAAGGAAATCTGTTGCAGCATTTTTTTAATGTAGGAAAAATTATTTAATGCTGAAGAAATGCCAATAACGCAACCTTTTGATTTTCTTTTCTGCTTTTTTAATATTTTGTCTCATTTGTATTCTTTTTATTATTATATATCTTTATTTTGATATATTTTCATTTGATTTCTTCGAGTTTTTTTGCATCACCTTCATATTTCAAATTTTTGAATTTTATTTTGCTATATAGTTATATATGTACAGAAAAATGATGCCAATACTGAGAAAAAGATCAGAACAATAAATAATTTCAAACATAGCAATATTTTAAAGTTGTTACCATATAAAAAGGATATAAAAAAAAGGGAAATGAATTAAGAGCAAGAAATCCAATCATGTGTTCTGAATAATCACACCAGCACCAAGATAGATGAATTGCCAAACATAAAGCTCTGAGCGGCAGAAAAAAATTTTTTCCCCCCAAATGCACCAAGGTCAATTTGGTTTCTCATAATTTCAGACAGAAGGTGGGGGGGAAAAAGCTTTATGACATTAAACATTTGTTTTGAAAATAGATTTTTATTGCAGAGAATATAGGTTATTGTTATTTAGAGCAAAATTTTGTTCCAATATGTCAATTACTCTTAAAATACATTAAGATAATTACAGGAATATTTCACTCGGCAGAAGAATACCTTCTGTAGCTTCTACTATATTATCAACTTAAGCTGTTTTTGAGTACAGTCAGTTTGTATCAGAGTTCCTGATCTAAAGATTAATGATAACTAAAAGATCAAATTATGCATTTCCAAGAAAACCAAAATCTGTCGAAATGAGCTCCGACCATGGGGCACGTTCAACTGAACTTAATTTCTCCGGTTTTCATTGTCTGTTCCAGTCATTTTGTGCTACTTTCAGTTTTGTCTTAAATGACGTCATTATTCTGACAATTCATAAAACCCTTAACCCAGTTATATTATTTTCATCCCAACTACTTGGAGTGCTCTAGCCCAAGCATTTTCAATAATCATATGCAAACTGTCATATTTGCTTGCAAGTCAGACAGTAGTTCATATTTGAACTTTTAATATAATCGCAAAACATGCCTTCTTGATCTGTGGTGAAAACTTGTCAATTTGTATGCTTGGAGCGAAAGCAGTTTGATGAAGTATCTAATGTTATCATCAAGATCAAATGCTTTACTTTTTTTAAATCTATAAAAATTAAGGTAGAATAGTGCATTCTACATAAATCTGCCCCCCTCCAAGTCCTATTATGCTGCCTCATCGTGGCGCGCGGGGTGGGGGGTGGAATGGGCGATGTTCGTCTGGAGTTTTTTCTCCTGGCAGGGTCATCCAAAGCGTGAAGGCCATTCCATTACACACAGCTAAAGCATAAAGGCAATGGACAAAGTCAGACTTCTTCCCTCGGGCATCCAAGTCTAGTGCCAACAGAAGCTGTACACTCCTCCTTTACCATGAATCGTTCGCCTATTTTCTGTGGGCGAGCGGACTCTTGGACTTGGCCTAGCTGAGGATTAGAACAAGTGGAATAAGAAACAACAACAACATCATAAATCAGCAGCTGTTCTATGAGGCATGCCATCTTGAACTGCATGCATAGTTTTTGAAATCGCCTTTTCTCCTGGCTTATTATGCTTCTTTACGTAAGTTCAGACCATCTTGCACAAGTCTCAAAGTTATTTAGTTAGATTAATTCTTCCATAATATGAGAGATACATTTTACTAGTTTTGAAATGTGCCCCTAGATGTTTGTTAAAAGGTGCCCCACGTGCTGCCATTAAATTTAGAGTGTTATAAATCTATTTAGAAAAGTTATTTCTAGATGCAAATAGTATTAGATGCAAACAATCTTAACTTGGTCAGTAAATCCAACTTATCTCAATGAATATAGAGGAAGAAAAACTCTGAACAGAAATTTCAGTTTTTACTTAGCAGGTCACAAAACAGATCTCATTCCATACCAAAGCACGTGGTTTAAGAAATGGAATGAAGCCTATTGTCAAAAGATGTTCTCTTCTGAAACTTTATTAGTTACCACTCAGCCGATCAAATAGTATTTCTCTCCACTGGAAATGCTAACTGTTGAAATGTGACTCCCTCTCCCCTACATAATCTGGAAGTGTTATGCATTTTCGCAATCCAAAATGAAGAATGTGTGATAAATGGCATCAAACAACTAGGGATGTAATGAATATTCGTCTGGCCGAATACTATGCAGTATTCATCCGAAGATCTTCAGGATAATTTTTTAAAATATGCTTTTGAATACACATTTAACAAAGAATATCGTGGAATTACATTTTTGTGCATTTATTATGAAACAATCTCCTAACATTTACCCAATTTTAAGTTGCTAAGTGCATAGGTGTATTTAGTAAAGTTGCATATAATTTATTATTGCAAAGTCTGAAATTATGGCAAGAACAATAATTTTTCAGTATTTTCAGGAGGAAGCCTTTTCCATTTAGTTTAATAAACATATAATACCAACTAGGGATGTAACAAATATTCAGCATGCCTATTCGGCCCCTTCCCGAATATCCAGTAAGGCCAAATGCTAAACAGATATTTGGCAGAATTAATTAAGGATCAAGTGTTTTTAGAAGTTATTTTAAATTTACTTAATAAAGAATATTTAGAATTACAATCTGGTACATTTATTATAAAAGTAAATCTAACTTTTATTCAATTTTAAATTGCATAGTACATAAGTGTATCCAATACTGTTGCATATCATTTACAGAAGTCTGTTCCATATGGTTTCATATATATTACCAGCTTCAGAAAATAAATGGCCACTATATAATGAATGCTAGCAGGTGCTGAAAGATATTTTCTTGCTAAATTTTGCAAACCTTGGAAATTTTTCCCACCAATTAAGTGGACACTCCATTCTACCTATTATAAGTTCTTTATCAAAACAGGAATTTACTTCTAGTAATTTCAATTTATCAATTCGATTTTCTTCTGTGTTTGTCATAGTCGTGTTCTGCAATGACTATTATTTTTTTGAAGCAATCCAAAAATTATGAGGGTTTCTTATTACTGGAATTCAAGTATTTAAAATATTACAAATATACATAAAGACATTGACATTTTTTAAATATACAAATAATAAAAAAAATAATTTTATTTAATCTTAAATTTTTTTCAGTTCAAATTTGCAAAAAATTTCTGTTACAATCAAAAGTGAAATGTTTTTTAAAGTTTGATGTTTGACCTGAAATTTGGTTGAATATTCAGTATTTGGCCAAATCACTATTTGTTACATCCCTACAAACAAACAATCACAAATTATTTCTGCTAAATAATAAAGTTCTATGCCTAGAATGCAAGCCATAAGAAAAATAAAGAATAAAAAAAAAGGAAATTTATTTCTTTCATTTACAAATACTCTCAGTATACAAATTAGGATTTGGTGGAACAGCCAGTATTGAAAAACATAACAGAAATAATCTGAATAAAATGTTGCTTTATATCTCAGCATTTCTCTACTCCTCATCTGCTTCGTAATTTAGAATGGACTACACCAAATGTTGAAAAAATCTTTTCAACACTGGCAGTTGATGATTTAGCTGTAGTTAACAGGTTTATAAATTTCATTTTCACTAATTACATCCTCATTTAAAATTTTACAAAAGCTATTCCACCACTCACAATCAAACATTGTTTTAACAACTGTTGGGTGAAAAAAAATATTTTTGTCATGCTTGTGACATGGATCCAGAATCCCTAAAAAATTTTAAGTAATTGCTAGGAAACCAGAGCCATATTTTCTTTGATGAATTCCAGACCCTTCTTTTGTGACATCAATTTTTTCCTCTTCTTTTTCTTCGTTAGAGTTAAAAACTAATATGGATGGGCTTAAAATACAGGCAGCAAAATGTGCATCTGTAATTACTTGTTCATATCTTGCCTTATATAAGGACAAGATATTTTTGTTATTTGATGCTTCATTAAGCTTCAATTCCAACTTTCCATGCAAATACAAATTCAGCAAGTGAGCAGTTGTTTTTTTGAACAATATCAATAGCTTCGGCTACCGGCTTTAAATTTCCAATCATGTCCTCGACATTTCTTTTTAAACCAATGTTTAAAATTTTATTGGCGATGTCTCTATCTATCTCAGATCTTCACAAACTGTGGTTAAAATTGACCAGTTTTTAATGTAAGATTCAAGAGAATCACAATAAGTGTTCCATCATACCTCAAGAGGAAGTACTAATGCACTTCCACCTTCTGCATGATACCATGCTTTTGGTAGATGATGATTTCGAAAATATTTCAATATATTTGTAACATGTTTTATTATATCAGTTTTAACCAAATCTTCCGCTAACAGATTTAAAATGTGAACACTGCATCCATATATGTCGGTCCTAAAATCCAAGCTCTCCATGAAGAATCTCTCGGGCAGAAACCATATTGGCTGTATGTCTGCAACAAAACTTGATACTTTACATTTAAAGTTTTCTTCTGTTGGCTTTACTGAATTGAAAACCAAATTTGCCAAATAACTTCCAGTACGAGATGAGCCAGTTATGTCAATAGTATCAACGAGAATAACTTTACCACACTGTTTAATAACACACACAATTGGTTCATTGCATATATTCATTAAAGATACATGAACAATTTTATTTCATTAAAGTAGATTAACTTGAGATTTAAAATAAAGTGATTTAAATCAATGATTTAAAAAAAAATCAGTGAATTTAAATCGCGATCAGTGAATTTAAATCGCAGCAACCCTGCATTTCAGTTTTTCATCATATGATTTTAGTAAATCAAATACTTCTTGTGTGTTAAATCAGATTCCGAAGATCAAGTATATCTGCATTCCTCTTGGGGATATTAAATACAAGATCTTTGAAAGAGACCATAATATTTAAGCATCGAATTTCTAAAAAGTTGTTTCACGTTGTCTCTCTCCTCATGGAAAGGTTAAGCCTATTTTAATTCTCGCCACTTTCATTGTAATGATTTAAGTTTTTAAACGAGTTTGTTCAAATATATTAATTTATGTCAAAAATATACAAATTTTATAAAATATTCAATATACATACAATATTTTAAATATAATTATTATAAGTATTAAAATTTTATGTACATAATTATAATATATTAAAATTTTATTTTTTGAATGTGTATACATTTACTATTATATTGATCTCTGAAGCCATTTAAAACCAAACTAAACCTCCTCTGTTCAAAACTATCTTTTAACCCTGGACGTACTGCACCTCTGAAAGTTTAATCATGGGTCACATGGCTTCCGACAGACACCACCCTCTTTCGCACATATTTCAGTTTTACTTTAATAATATCCTTCATTTCTTATTTTCATATGTTTATCTATATTTTCACTATATCTTATATAATTTTTAATGAGGAGAACATGTAATAATAAAATACTCAAAGCTAACTTATTTTTTCAAAATACTATATCATATACATAAATATCTTTCAGATTCTTTCATGAATTCACTTTAGTCTCTTTGATGACATTTCAAACGATATCTATTTGTGGATAAGTTAGAATAAATTGGAAAAAAAATTCATAAAAAAAACTATGCAATTCCATCTACTTATTGCAAACAAGTTGGGTCATGTGTGTCTGGGAGACTACAACTTGACTAAAATGGCCACAATATGGACTAGATCAGGATTGGAAAACCACGAATGGAAAAGGACCATTTTGGAGGAATGGGGGAGAGGTAAACACTCCCCCTAAACAAACCTTTTTTCAACTATGCTCAGCAATAAAATACAGATCATAAGGCATCTGCCAGATGCCAGTGACCCATCCAGGGTTACAAATCATATAAGTAAAAGAGAAAAATTCATAGATTTCCTTATTATATTTTTTTATATAAATCTTGAATAATCACACTAAGTATGTTGATATCAATAGTCATCAATGTTAATAGAAAACCAATGCACAATCACTAAACTTACCAAAGTGTTGAAAGTATTCCTTTTCAATCTTTGAAACTGATGGAACAAAACTTGGGCTTTTGCAATTGTAATAATGGAACAGTGCAGTTGATTTCCTGTAAAACATTCACATAGAAGATTAATCATAATGTATAGTTGACAGGAGTCTAAATATTGTTTAAAAATACAGAAAATAAAAAGAACCACATGAATATTAATAATTAGTGATGTAATGAATAGCGATTTGGAAAAATACCGAATATTCAGCCAAATTTCAGGCTGAATATCCGCTTTTTAAAAACATTTCACTTTTGGTTCTAAATAAAATATTTCTCATATATTAAATGAAAAAAATTAAAAATTAATACAACTGATTTTTTATTATTTGCATACTTTAAAAATATCGACATTGTGACATGTTTTCTGTAATATTTTAAAAACCTTAAACCCAATAATAATTCCAATAATAAGAAATGAGACCTTCTATTCATTTTGAGATTGCTTCACGAAATTAAAAAAATGGTACTTTTCCGTTAGCCGGGCGCAAATGTCGCCAATTGTGAACCAAACGCGAGCCAAGTCGCCAAGCGAAGCGAATGACAACGGAGAATGGTTGTAAGAAATTTGGCGGAATTCTACATTATTTGGCGATTTTTCGCCTGCATCAGGCTAACAGAAAAGTACCAAAAAATCATCATTGCAGAACAAGACAATAACAAGCACAAAGAATATTCAGTGGATATATTAAAATTATTAGAAGTAAATTCCTATTTTGATAAAGAACTTCTAAAAACTAGGATAGAGTGTCAATTGGCAGGGAAAAAATGCAAAAAAATTTCCAAGACTTATAAAATTAGCTATACAATACATCTGATAACTCTTGGAAGCATAGTATATATAATGAGCATTATTTTCTGAAGCTGTTAATAAATATGTATGAAACCAAACGGAACAGACTTCCTTCTGAAAATGATGAAAAATTATGGTACTTGCATCATAATTTCAGGTTTCACAATGATAAAAGTTAACATTATTAAGTACAATTATGTACTATGAACTAAAAATTGGGTAAATGATAGATTTTTTTATAATTAACATATACCGAAATGTAGATCTGCAATATTTTTTGTTAAATATATTTAAAAACGTATTTTCAAGAAATTATTAACCTGAATTTATTTGGTCGGGTTGAATACTGGTCAAATATTCATTACATCTCTAATAATATTTAGAGAAATGTAGAGGTTTAAATATACATTCTAACTTGTTATGTCCGATTTAACTTAATCCCTTAACTGCCACCGAAATCTTACGCAAGTCGCTTCCCAGTGCTGTTTTAAACACAGTCACATAATGAAGCGCCCCTCCCCAAGCAAAAATCCCTCCCTCGAATAGGAAGATATTTCGCAGGCATATATATACGCCCACGACAGTTAAGGGATTAAAGCATAGATTTCGGTAAAATTCTTTTAAACTATGTTCAGCACATCATGATTAAGATATTAAAGAAAAATTTAATTCATCTATGAAGAATCACTATCTAAGTAACTGAATATGCCTTTTTATTTTTTTTAAGTATTTGATTTAAGAAAATGTTTTAGTAATTTAAAACTAAAACTGTAAATTGTTATAGAGTTTATATTAAGCATCTTTCGACGGATTAAGGAGAAAAAGTTAGATTGAAAATTTACTGAATTTATAAATTGAGTTAGCTCAGGGGTCGGCAACATGTGGCTCTTTTGATGTAAAGTTGCAGCTCTCCAGTTCCATACGAAAAAATTAATAATTTATTATCAAAACACTTAAAAAATAAGAAAATATATTTTTAAGTATCTAATTTCTCAATAGCTTCTATTTTCATAATCGTTAATTACAAATCGCTACACTTAACATGACCGTAATGAGATACATTTGAACTATTGTTTTGTTCTTAGAGATGAGACTCCGTGACCATGTTTATCTTTCAGCCAATTGCATTCCATTTCCGTCTCACCCAAACAGCCACCGTCTAGAGTCTAGACAACACGTCTAGACTCTAGACGTGTTGTCAGTCAGTCATCCTCGGATAGAGCGGTCGACGTTACGTTGCATGTGTGTTAATTTAATCGCTTGCGGTTTTTGCGTGTCTATTCGCTTGTTGTTTCAAGAAGAATAAGATTTAGAAGCGAATTATCTTCTCAAAGGTATGTACGCGTATAATATAATAAAATCAGCAACAGAATTGGATTACATATCTGAGGATCGTGTTAACGAAGTAATAATGGTAAATAAATTGTTTGCCGTTTTAGATAGCTAAGAAAAATTTTTAAAAATCATTTTTTCAGCTCCGCCGCCAGCATGGCATCTGGTAAAAAAAAAAAAGAAGAACTGAAGAAAACCGAGAATTCAATCAAGATTGGATGGAGTCATTTGCATTCATATGCAACACAGATGGCCTTCCGATTTGTCTCACTTGCCACGAAAACTCGCACACAATAAGAAGTCAAGTTTGGAGAGACACTTCACTACAAAACGTACCCAGTTTTCTGGTAAATATCCAACCAGTAACGCACGAAAAAAAGCTGTTGAAGAGCTCCAAAAAAACAGTCAAGTTCCATGATAAGTATCTAGGCGCAATCTTCCAATAATGTAAATCTGGGAAGCTTTGCAGTATCATTAGAAATTGCAAAAAGAGGAAAATAATTCACAGATGGTGAGCACGTCCAAGATTGTTTTATACGTGCATCTGAAGAACTGTTTCGTGATTTTAAAAACAAAGCAGAAATCATGAAAAAAAAAAAAAAAATCAAAGATTTGCCATTATCTGCTAAAACAGTACAAGATAGAACTGCTAAAATGTCTTCAAATGTAACACATATGGAAGTGGAAGACATTCAACTGGCTACTGTCTTATCACTTGCTATAGATGAGTCTTGCGACATAAAAGACACGGCACAAGTTACCCTTTTCGTCAGGTATATGTTGTCCCAAGGCCCAAAAGAAGAACTGCTAGGATTGCTACCGCTTTCAGGGCAAACTCGTGGAGAAGATATAGCAAATGCTGTGCAAAAATGCCTGGAAGCAATGGAATCGATATAAATAAAATTGTTTCTATAGCAATTGATGTAGCCAGAAGTATGACAGGAATACATAGTTCAGTTTATAGATAGTTGTTCATGGTAACATCAATTCTTCAGAAAAAAATAAACCACGAAATTCTAACATTTCACTGCATAATTTATCAAGAAGCGCTTTGTGCCCAAACATTTCCAGTCGAAATAGTTGAGGTCATGAACTTAGTAATTAAGATTATTAACAGCATCTTGGCAAAAGCATTCTACCATCACCAGTTTAAAGATTTCCTTGAAGAAATAGATAGCCAGTTTTCTGACCTACTTCTGCACAATAAAGTGTGATGGCTTTCCAGAGGTAACGTATTGCAACGTTTTGCTTTGTGCTTGAGTGAAATAAAAACATTCCTCAACGATAAAAGCATTGACCATCCCGAATCGGAAGAAGACAAATACAGGGTTCATACTGTATATATGATAGTAAAATTCAGGAGTTTCTAAGGATTTTTTCAGGAGTACAGTACAGAAAATTCAGGGAATAACGTGAAAAAAAAATCAATTGTAGGGTAGAAGGGGGTAGTGTGGACGATTTTTATAAAATTGGCAGAAAAGAATACTAAATATCAATTCTCCCATCTTTCCCGGTTGCGGTGTCTCGGAACATGCGCGGTAGACTCTTTCGGCGCTAAGTAAGGTCAGAAGTAAGAACGACTTTCTATCAATAAGGAAAAACGGAAATGTCATATTTTTTCATGTTTTATCATAATTTTATCTTTTGCTCTTCGATTGTAATTTTTCAGGAGACAAAAAGTAATATCAGGATAAAAAACACAATTTTCAGGAGTTTTCAGGGCCCTTAGAAAAAAAAAAGCAAAATTCAGGAGTTTTTCAGGAATTTCAGGAGGAGTACGAACCCTGCAAATAGCTGCAAAAAGTCAACTTCATGGTAGATACCACAATGAAACTAAATGAACTAAATCTAAAACTGCAAGGAAAAGGCAACCCAGCCTACACCTTGCTTGAAGAAGTAGTTTGTTTCGAAAAAAAATTACTTCATTTTAAAAATCTGAAGCAATATCGCGATGAGACTAATGCAACTATTGATACGAATTACTTCAGCATAGCTTCAAAAAACATGAAGGATGGATTCGCTGAGAGATTTGAGCAATTCAAAATAAACAAAAGTTCTCTCGCGTTCATAGTGAATCCTCTCAACACAAATACAAATAAGATCAACATTGAGCCATTTGGAATTCATGCTGGATCGCTTCAAATGCAATTGCTGGATTTAAAAACCAAAGACTTGTGGAGTGACAAGTTCACAGAACTCAAGAGCAAGTTGGAAGAGTTGGAGGTCCAGAAATGCATGCACATCGCGCAGCACAAGTGGACATCTCTAAACGAAATTCCGCGAGTTGAGGCCCTCATATTCGGTGCATGGAATAGTCTTCCAGAATGCTACAGTGAGGTAAAGAAGTTGGCATATGGAGTTCTGACGATCTTCGGGTTGACATATTCATGCGAGTAAGCGTTCTCTAGCATGAATATAATAAAAAGTAAAGTTAGAAGTCAACTAACAAATAAAAATCTAGAGTCGTGCTTGAAACTTAAAACAACAAGTTATAAGCCAGATTTAATCAAACTTTCAAAAGGCATGCAAAGCCAATGCTCCCATTGATGTAACTATCTATATTTGTGTTTTTATATGAATAAATATTATTCCGTATTTAAAGCTGTTTATTTTAAATCAAATATATATAAGCAAATACTATAATATTGAAATGAAAATTTTTAGTGCCTCTTTAAAAACTGGGAAATTTTGTAAATCGTAACTTTTGTCTCTTCCGTTTCAATAGGTTGCCGACCCCCAAGTCAGCTATATAAAAGCATAAATTTTGTCTCAAAACTTAAATCTTCTTATGTTATTTCCACAGGATTTTGGAGAAATATGATGCTAGACCAAATAATATATCAGGTCCATAACAGAAGAAATAGTTTCAAGATAAGTTTTTTTTTTTTTTTGTACAATTTGTGAACTTAAAAGTTATATTTTACATTTTTAGCAGTTTAATGGGTACTCACATTTGATAGTATTATGCATGTCCTCAAATGAGTACCTTCTTATTTTATTATTTACTAGTTGATATACCAAACATTGTTGAGGATGAATATTCTTTATGTAAAAAACACATTTATATAAAATAATACAATGGATAAAATCCTCTCATCGTCTACAACTTTTTTTAAAAAAAATTTAAATCAGTAAAGAATTAACTAACAACAAATGGAACTTCTTTTTTAAAAAAAAGATTCACCATACTCTCTGTAGAATAAACCAAGTATTAAAAACATATTTAACATTTATGCTAGAAGACATCAAATAATATTTAAAATCAGAACATTCCTAAAATATCAAGGAGCAAAATGCTTCATACTAAAAAAAAAAAAAAAAAAAAAAAAAAAAAAAAAAAAAATGAAGTAAAAATTATCAGGCTGAAAGCTGAAGTTCCTTGTTGAAAAAAGGCAAGACTAATGCAAAGTGTGGTCTGATAGATTATGATTTCGAAAATAAATAAAAAATAAACTATTTAAGTAATTGTCTCGAAACTTTACTTTGCAAGCAAAATTTGAAGAAAATCTATCGAGTTATTTGTATTTCTTGAAACAGAAAAGTATCCATCAGAAGGACAGACCTATAAACTTGTTATTAGGTGCCTTATTAAGCCAGAAGAGCTTGTGATTGATTGGTAGGCATTTCTACTTCTTGTTCAACATTAAATACAGATTCACCATCAGGTTTGGCTACCAATAGCGTACAAATTAATTTTGTATTTCACTTTTTTTTATATATACGCTCCATAGTATTTGTGAACAAAGTTTGATGAAAACATACCCTGTAGCTTCAATTTCTATAGTGAAAAATTATTTTTGTTTCACTTTTTTTTACATTATTGCTTAGTTTTTTTAAAAGTCAGTCAGCAGACGAGCTTGAATTGTGTATGTGCAATAAAAACAAAAGATTTTTAGTCACAGAAAATTAACTCTTTAATTAATTGTCAAGAAACCTTCACTAAAACCATGCTTATGTTTCATAGTTTTTGTAAAAACAACTTGAAGAAAATTGTTCAGTAGTTTCTATAGTGTAGAAAAAAATTGACATTTCAGTTAAATTTATCTAGATAGATCTGAGTAAATGGAAATAATATAAATCTATAAAATGAAATATACCACATGATTAGAATTACTTAAATAAGTTAGTGAAATAAAGGTAAAAGAACATTACAATTATGTAAATAAAATTAAATTCAGCCAGGAAATTTCGAGTTTCAATGCCAAATAAATGAAACTGGAAATAAATAATAATCCCAACATAGTTCCTTAACCCCCATCCTATTTTTGACGTGCATCGAATTATCGCATTTTTAGGCTTAGGGTAGATGCTCCAGTTTTGGCCACCTTACAGAGAAAAATTTGAAATGGAAATTTCACAGTGAATGACTGTTTAAAGCATATTAAATCATACCTTTACAGTAAAAGTTTAACTAACCGGCATGCTTGGGAAACGCCAATTTCCGGATACCTGAAAAGTCCGGATAGTTGAGTGCGATGGGGAAAATGAGGGGGGGGGGGGGGGGATTGTAGCCTTTTTTTTAAAAAAAAAGATTTTTTCAGCCAAATAATTTGTTTTTGTCATTTTGAAATGTGCATTAAATATATTTTTTTAAGAATACTTCTGTATCTTCCATAACATTGTATTTACAAAACATATTATAAAGATTTTAATTTAACATTGACGATTTAAAAAAAATAGCCTTTAACCGAATTTTTACCGTAAATATAGATTGTAAAAATATAAACATATAAAAATAGCTGACGAAACTGAAAAATATTCTACTCAGCAAGCATAATGAAACTCTTTTAAGTGATCATAACAAATCCCAGATTGAATATCAAAACTAATTATCTTTTAGAAGATTGCAAGGGTTATTGCGCAATACGCGCGCCTCCAATTCTCCTGCACTTGATATTACGTAATCGGAATCAACATCTGCCGGTATTTGGAGAGTAAATAAATAAAGGAAAAGAAAGAGTCTTACCAATCTGGACTAACCCCTCTATAAGTTTTTTTTTTTTACGATTCTGCCCCTTTACCTTATTATTATTTTTTTTTATTGTCGATTTCATTTTTAGGTCTTGTTTTCGCTGAAAGGTGGACCTTTCATTATTTATTTTGATTCTCACTTTTGCTTTTGAACCCCTCCCCCCATAAAACAAGTCTGTGTACATCACAGTACTGTATATTGCTTTCTTTTTCCTTCCGCACCCCTCCGTGCAGAGTGAACATTGCATTCCAGAAATAAATTGTCCGCGTGAATGAAACGGCGCGGGCGTGTGCGTGCTAAATTTTGGCGCACAGATGCAAAATTTTTAGAAAAACTCATTTTCTAATTTTTCCGGTTAGTTGAGCTTTCTGGATACTTGAATGCCGGATAATCGAGAATTTAATTAATTTACTGTACTATTCTTTAGCAAATTTCATTGGCTTTCTGCTAGTTATAAAATTTTTTTGAAGAATATTTTAGATTTAGAGTTATGAATTTTTAAATAAATTAACCCCATTTGCACCAATTTTGGCCATCTCTATGCACCAGTTTTGGCCACACTAATATTATATTTTTAACAGACATTTTAATGAATTTTAAGTAAAAATAAATCATTTGTATGCAATATATATTTTAGTACATTATTTTCTGTTATTTTAAATGTGAATTTTTTTATGAATTTATAAAGATATGTAATAAAATTTACCTAAGATGATTTTAGCTGCAGATTTCAGTCTTTTAAAAAAAAGAGCCAGGAATGCAGAAACCAATTTAATTTGTTTGATAAAATACAAACTATATATACTCACATAATTTTTTTTGATAAAATATTAAACAAAAAATGGGGAGAGGAATAAACTTACATTCCAAAAGCATAATTTTTTTAAAAAAAATCTTACAAATCAAAAATTTCCATTACTTTACTAACAATATCCACAAATGTGTATTTTTATAATTTTTAATTGCAACATTAATCAAATTCATCAGAATCATTTTTAAAATTAGAGCAATCCCATGCATATAAAAGAATATTCCTCATCACTCTATTCAGGTTCCTCAAGTTGAAATTTTCAAACATAAATATGAAGTAAACATTCAAAATGGAGATGTTTTTGACATTCCACTTTGAATGGCCTTAACTGCATTACTAACTTTAGATGATTAGTAGCAAAATTTTTTTATGGAAATGCTACTTGCCCTTCTTAATTTTAATTGAAGCCATTACTATGTAAAATGAAAACAAACAAAACTAAATCAGTTACTTTTATTTTAGAAACAAAACTAAATCAGTTACTTTTATTTCAGAAACAAAGCTATAGCAGTTAACTTTCATTTTAAAAACAAAACTAAATCAATTGCTTTTATTTTAGAAATAAAATTAAGTTGGTTGCTTTTATTTTAGAAACAAAACTAAATTAGTCGATTTTATATCATCCAGATATTCTTAAATTTATGTAATGGCTAAAAACACAATAATGAAGTTATGTGGCCAAAACTGGAACATGTAGTGTTCCACTTTTGGCCACCTGCATGGCCAAAACTGGCACATGTAATAAATTTAAAGTACCAGTTTTGGCCACCACCCATTTAGTCTTAAAAATAATTTTTATATGAAATCAGAATAAAAAGAAAGCATACCTCATAAACCCTAAGGGTAATCAGTTTTAGATTAATCATTTAATTCTGAGAGATTCAAGATGAAAAACTGCAAATACTTGTTCCTTAACAGTTGTGAGTACAATACATGATCATGCATTTAATTTTTTTACAAGTCACATGCTTGAGAAAAATGAACCAATCCGATTGAAAATAATAAAATAAGGATTGTTTAAAGTATTGGAATGCTTCTTATTAGTTAATTTGAAATTACTGGTTAATTATTGGAAAAACATCCAATGTGGCCAAAACTGGAGCATCTACTCTATAAACTAAAATTTAATCATTAATTAGCTTTATAATTTGACACAAAAATTATGTAGAATCCATAAGCATCTCAAATATTCTATGCCTTCTTAGATGAATGAAAACGACAGTCCCTTTCCAAAACAGGAGGGGTCATCTTATTTGATAGCAAAAAAAAATGCGACCCTTAAAGGGGTTAATATACCGATATGTCGATTCAAAGAATTTTTTAACGAAAATTTTGAATAAAAATTTGATGAAGCGAATGAAATCTCAAAGAAATTTTAGAGAAACCTCCTTTTCTTCTTTCAGGCAGACTGTATACTTTCAATCCACATCCCCCTCTCTGGAATATAAGCTAACATTATGAATGTAATAATATTTATTTTCTATTTAGTAACAAGGCAGCATTAAAAAAGAAAATTAAGTAATATGCACAACAAAAATTACCAATTTCTTGAATTAATAGAGCCCCTTCTACAAGACGAAGTCGAGAACCAAAATCTTTTTTAAATTCTTCTTCTAATTCATCATCCTTAACTGTTAAATTTTGCAATTTGTCCACGACGTCGTTGGCTGTTTCTTTCATGGTTCAAAAATTTGACTTCAATTCAAATACAGCGGAGTCAAGTCAAGTCGAAGAGTGTTTGTACTGAACATTTGAAAACATAAGTTAAACAGTAGATTACGGTGTTGCCAGGTCACTCTTGCAAACTACTGACACTCTTTGGCTTAGCTTCAATGAAATCGCTGATGGACGAGATTTCTTGTTTGTGTATTTTGGATTCAGAGATCTTTTTCCGGTAACCCTTCGACTGAAAACTCTAAACATTAATTAACATCATTAAACACAGTGTCGAAATTTTGAAGATTTACATAGACATAGCAATAACACCGGAAATCGGTGGGTATAGCGAAAGTTCAACCTTACCTTTTGCAGATTTTGGGTTCGAGAGTATAGAGAAACAGATGTTGGAGGGACAACAAAGTGAGTATATGTTATTTGGTATGTAAAATTCGCTTATGAAAGATACTTTTTTATAGAAAATTAAACGTCTCCTTAATACTCTTTGTTTCAGATAGTTTTTTTTATTTTATTGGTATTGCTTATAATGGCAGGTTTTTTTGGATAAAGATAATAGAATATTAGTTTTAATACATAACAATCGCAGGCTCTGTTCTGTATTTATAACTCCATTTGTTGACGACTGAAATTTCATTACGAATTTTTTCCTTCTATGTATTAGCGAAGTATTTCGGCAGCAAATTTTTATTGTTATAACTGATTTCTCTAGTACCGTTGATTTATGACTGTTTATTGTAATCTTCATCCCTGCAGAAATACGACAGTGCTTCGTGTAACGATGCATTCTTGTGTAAATTCGCAATACATGTTCTTTATCTATGAATTTTTTCAACTGTATTTGAGTTTCATGTATTATCTTAATATTATATTTCACATTAATTAAATGACGGGTCGGCGCTATTTGTCATTGTTTCAGAAAACGATGGCGAGTTTGGCCTACTTTGGCATTCTTATTTTTCATTTCATGCAATACATTTCTAATTGTTAATTCTATAGAAATTGTTACCATTGCTGATTTGTTTATTCTATAAAAATTGTTTTTCTTCTGCGATTAGTATATTTCTGTGTATTGGTGCATCTTTTTTTTTTTTTATAAGAATTCTGTTATAACAAGCACATGCCTATATGATTTCTGATATGCATGCATTCAAATGTTGCAATACTATATCATTGTTTTGTTGATATAGTATGTGCTGTTACTTGCAATATCAGGAATAATTTTGATTGTGTGATTTTTTGTCACTGACTTACCTACTGGTCCAGACTTGAAAAATTGCTCTTAACAAATATTTCTCTGTTTAGGAAAGTACATGCCTCTAAATATTCCTGTGTCTGACTGTCAGGAATTATTTGAATATATTTCACATTAATTTAACATTTCTTTCTAAATGGATGTGTGATTGTTTAGAGTTGAAATTGTTTTTCATCTTTTAACTGTAGTAGCTTAGTATTTAGGATTTGATGCCTAGGGAATTAACATTTAAAATTACAGATTTCAAATATCTTGTTGTATAACATAATAAACTTTTATTGTCTCATGATTTTCTTGTTGTTTATTGTTCAGAAAGTTATATAACTGATTAACATTCAATGATAATAAAATTTTTATCTTGTAGAAGAAAGTTCCATCATGCCTAATTTTTGTTCTGCATATGGCTGCTCGAATAGAGGTCAAAAAGCAAACTGCAAAGAAAAAGGGATAAGTTTCCATCATTTCCCATTGAATGATAAAGACAGATTAAAACAATGGTTAGTTAATATTAGAAGAAAAAATTTTAAACCTACAACATATCATAGACTTTGTTCTGAACATTTTACAAATGAAGATTTTGAGTATCAGCTTTTCACAAATAGAAGAGGATTAAAGAACACAGCAGTCCCAACAAAATTTTGTTTTACCACTACTGAAACACCAGCAAGGCCAAGAACTCCATATGAGTTTGAGTAAGTATAATAATATATTTATAAAAAAAATTTCAATCTTGTAATTTTGATAAAATTAAAGTTAAAAATGTAAAATATCTTTTCCTGTTAGTTATTTCCATTCAAAACAATTAAAAAGAGCATTTAAGAATTTTGTAGATTAGTTTTAAATCATTTAATATTAGGAGAGAGGGGGCACCTTTCAACAATTTTTAGTAGAACCTCATTTTTGCAGAAAGTTTATATTTTTTATTTCTGTTTTTGGCATCATTAGTTACAGCAGAATCGTAGGCTTCTGCTCAGCTTTGTTATCCGAGTTCCACTGATAACTGAAAGGTGAAATTATGCATTTCAACTGAAGCTTAAATCTGTTGAAATGTGCCCCACCCATGGGGCACTTTTCAACATGGCATGGGACACCTTTCAACACATGACTCATTTCACTCAAATAAACATAAATTTTATTGAAATATAACAAATGTACAGAAAAATACAGTGATCTAACAAACATTTTCTGGTTTTAGGTTAACTTAATTTTTCATTGTTTGTTCCAGTTATTTTGTGCTACTTTCAGTTTTGATTAAAATGGCACAATTATTCTGAAAATTCATAAAATCATTAACCCAGTGAATTACATCTATATTATTTTCATTCCAAATACTTGGGGTGCTTGAACCCAGGCATTTTGAATAATCATATACAAGCTGTCGTACTTGCTTGCAAGTCAGATTTTTGTTCATATTTGAACTTTTAATGATAAAATCACAAAGTATGCTTTCTTGATCTGTGGTAAAAACTTGTCGGCAAGTATACTTGGAGTTAAAGCAGTTAGATGAAATATTCAATGTTATGCTATCATCAAGAGCAACTGTTTTACTTTATTTTAAATCTATAAATTAAGATACAGTAAGGCATTCCATATAAGTGTGCTGTAGTTCTAAGAGACATGACATCTTGAGCGTCTTGCATAGGCTTTGAAATCACTTTCTTCTGGCTTATTATGCTTCTTTATGCAAGTTCAAACCATCTTTCCCAAGTGTCAAAGTTATTTAGTTAAATTAATTCTTCCTTAATATGAGGGATACATTTTACCAGTTTTGAAATGTGCCTCCCGATGTTTGTTGAAATGTGCCCCACGTTCTGCCATTAAGTTTAAAGTGTTATAACTCTCTTGAACTTGAATTAGAGGAGTTCTGGGATTTGAAGCAACAAAGGCTGTAATCCCCTAGTTCCAAGCTAGACGCAGTATATAACTCTCTTTAGAAAAGGAATTTCTAGATGCAAATAGTATTGTTAGATGCAGAAAGTCTTAACTTGGTGAATATATCCAACTTATCTCAATGAATATAGAGTAAGAAAAATACAGTGAACAGAGATTTCAGTTTTTACTTAGCAGGTCACAAAACAGATATCATTCCATAGCAAAGCATGTGGTTTGAGAAATGGAATGAATCCTATTGCCAGAATATGTTCTCTTCTGAAACTTGATTAGCCACCTATCAGGCGAGTAAATAGCATTTCCATTGGAGAGAAATTCTAACTGTTAACATGTGCCCCCCCCCTCCCCCTGCGTTACAAAAGCAAATGTTAAAATTTTATATTATTTAGATATATTCATAAATGAAAAAATCTATCTTTGTGCTTATACAAGGCATTTTTAAAATGCCAGAATAGATATTTTTATTCAGAGCTCGAAGGGAATAAAATCACTTTAATTTCCAATTAATGCATGTAATATTTCAGATCAAGAATTGTTCAAAATGACATATGTGAGACAGAGGCTTCCTCAAGAAAAGAAAAGTCGACACAAACTAACGACATCTTCAACAACCATCTGTTGACGGAAATTGAAAGGCTGAAGACCGAAAATGCTCAATTAAAGACTGATGTAAAGATGATAACTGAATATCTAATTCAGTTATTTGAGAATCAGTAGTTTATATGTTTGTACTAACAACAATTTTCAGTGTTAAATAAAAGTTATATGATGGATAGCAAAAATTTTAATCATTATACAGCAATGACTGCTTATAATCACTATACTGTATGCAAGATACTGTTATGTTTGCATCACAACCACAACAAATTATCATTCATAATTCAGAAATTAGAGATTCAGTTGTCTGCATATTTGTGAACCATGCGCTTCAAATTTAAGTGTTTTATGAATATAAAGTAATTAAAATTCTGAAAAAAAATATTAATTTATTAACTAACATCCAACATGTTATTGAATTGTGTAAAAGACGTGCAAAAAGCTACAATATAATAATTGGCAGCTTAGCTATTTGAGACTCGGTAATCTTCTCATTTTAAACCATGCACAAACAATTTAAAGTACTAAATAAATATTTTAAAAAAATTAACTAAAACAACTTTGCTTGTTACAAATTTCAGTGGTTTTTTTTTTTCCATTTCATTAATTAGGAATATATTATCTTCATGCACATCTAGTGTTACAGAATTTATTTATATTACTATAACATACATGTTCAACCTAAAAAAATATTGAAATAATTATATTTATAGTGATGTAAAATACATGGGTGTTTATTTTAAGGGGTAAATACCCTGGGTATTTGGTTCATTTTAGGTATTTATTTTTCAATCAACTTTTATTCATATAAAATACATGCACTAATATATAATATTGATATTGCTGTATATATTGAGTGCAAGGTAAGGTAAAAAAAGAAAAGCTAAAAACATATGAACCTTTTCCAACTATTAAATTTTATAAAAACTAAAAAATTTAATCGGGGAAAAAATGCATTACTAAGTCATGCATAAATATATTATTTAAATATAAATCCTTTTTTATTACAATGAGTAAGTTAATATTGTATTTTCTGCTCTTTTTTTTAAAAAAAGTTATTTTAACTAAATTTTAAAAAAAAGAATGTTGAATTTGCTTTTAAAATGATAAAGAGCTGATAATTTAAACTAAAATGAAAGACAAAATTGTTTAAAATTCTTTTTGGAATGAATTAGTCCAAGAACCAGATATGTCCGCTTAAAAGTTAGCAGATGTTTCAGTTCTAACAGTTTATAAAAGTGATAGTGAACGTAAACGTCTTGTTGCTGAAATTATTGTGTTATTTGAAGATGTATTGGACCCTTTTTTCGCTAGATTGGGTTCATCTGGATCATCAACAGTTAAATGTTTTTGAAACTCCAACGGGTCTATTCTGGTACCCCCGGTTGGTTGGGAGTTGGGTTGGGTTCTGTTGTTAACGTGCGGAACCCAACCGGGGGTACCAGAATAGACCCCAAGTTTGATGTAGTTGGAATTTGTTTAAAACAAAACTCATCTATTGAATCCATTTCAAAGAACTTGGTTTCAAACCAACAGGATATTTGAAACATTCTTTTTTTGTTTCTCCGTTTTGCTTATATAGGCGTGTTTGTACTCAGTATTTACATTGTACGCTTTTATCCCTCTTAATACAGTAGGACCCCGGTAATCCGGACGAATTCAGGCACACGGATGTCCGGATTAGCGAGGTTTTTAAAAATAAAGTAAAACACTTTTTTCAAAAATTGTATGTATAGGTACTATGGTATATTTGTATGAACTAACATTGTATGGATAAATTGAATGATTATGATACAGTATGAACATGATATGTACATACATAATTACTATATATGTAAGTGAGTGAACATAATCAGTGTCCAGAAAAGTCAGTGATTTTTTTTTTTTTGCGCAGCCGTTCCAATTTTTAATTCAAATGCGCGGTCTTTTAAACGTCTCAGAAGCATAATTTCGTGTACTTCAAAATGTTGCTCTTCAGCCCACTGTAATGAAGTGTTGAGTGCCGCCACAGCCTCAAAATGAGAAATTTTGACGGGGTTTACAGGGGTGACGTCGTCATCCTCATCTTCTGCTGTGAACGTCCTGATAATTTCGTCGTCTGTTAAAATTTCATTTCGAGCCAAATTGTCGTCAGCCTCAGCAGCCCACTGGAGAGCTTCAGTATTAGACATCGGGTTCGTGTTTTGTAATTGGTTAATGAGTGATGCAAGCTGAATTTCTTCAGTTTGTACATTTTCTTCAACTTCAGAATCAATAAAATTGGGAAGCAAATTTTTCCACGACTTGTTGATCAGCAATGTAGACACAGATGCCCAAAAGTTATCAAGACTGAATACGACATCTTTTAAATTTACATTTTCCTGTGTTTTTTTCCAAGTTTTCTTTGTGCACAGGATCATTGAGAATGTTCGTAAGAAACAACTTGCGATATCCCAGCTTTATGTTCTGAATAACATTCTGATCCATGGGTTGGATCAGCGCAGGGTGCGGGTTTGCATCATTCTCCATGGGCCATCTGGATTAGCGCGTGTCCGGATTACTGGGGCTCTACTGTATTAAAAAATTTTCAGGTAGGTCGTTTTTCTCTTTCCCATCTTTACTTTTCAGCATAAAATTTAGAGTAATATTAATATATGTGGAAGTGAGTGACTAAGTCTTCATTAAATTAAAACAAGAATGGATGAATTGTAGCATGGCATTGCGAGAAAATTAAGAATCAGAGGCTTCACTGGCACTATTGTATAACATAAAACAGTGTTAAAAAATCATTATTCCCTTGCATCATTTCTTCTCAAAGAAAAGGTAATTATCCTCTGATCCCCATTTAAGTTCTAGAATATTCCATTATATTATATATTCTAGAATATATTATTTTATTCAGAATCTGAACTGCAATTTCTTTTTCAATTTGGACAAAACTTAAATTTAAAAATATTATTAACTATGTATTATAAATTTTATATGTTCCCTTTTGAATCGCCATTCATAAATACTTTTTTTTTTTTTTTGCAAAACATCCAGTTTTTGGGGTGTTTATAAATTTTAAATGCTTCATTTTGAATCGCCATTCACTAATTTTTTTTTTTTTTTTTTTTTTTTTTTGCAAACTGGGTATTTACCCAAAAACTGGGTAAATACCCAGGTATATACCCAAAAAATATTTACCTACCCACTGGATATTTATCCACCCCACATCACTAATTATTTAGTATTTATTACTCTACTATAAAATAAAGGCAGAAATAAACCTTTTAAAAAAATGTGAAGTTATATTATAAGCCTTATTATGTTCATGATCTATTTAATAAGTTTTAAAATTAACAGCAATTATTATTATCTAAAATTAGAAATATAAATGATTAAAAAAATTGAGCTTACTTCATCACTGCTTAAATCAATACAAATTTCCATGCTATAAGTCACCTTTTTGTACTTGGTTTTCACTAATCCTGTCAACTTTAATGTCCATTCAGGAATGCTTTCCGAGAAAGTCACTGAGTTTATGAAATTATTTTGGAGTATTTTCATCCCATCTGTGCTACTTTTTAAGCAGGGACAAGCACCATTGTCTGCATTTAAATTTATTTTTAACATGTATTCTGTTATATGTTGTTGAGAAAATCCTCTCGACGGTAATGGTGAGACGAAAATCAAACACAACATGATTCACAGTAAATATAAGGTAATCTATTTGAACTACGATCAGCTGTTTTCGGCAATCTTCTGTCACGTGACTATGACGACATGCATAAGATTCATTATTCATACATTTCTGTAAACTCATCGACTTTCGGATCTTTACAATGAGAGTCCAACAGACGAATACAAATCTCATTGCCTAGAAAGATTGACAACTTCTTAATATGAGAAAATAAATAAATTTCTGGTGTAATTTCCGGCTCATTTTTTTTTTTAAAAAAAGGGATAAATTTTATTTTTTGATTTTGCATTTGTATCAAAGTCTTAAATAGGAACTATTCAAGGCAGGAGAGGAAAATAAGGAATCACGTAACTTTGAATTTGGGTAAGTTGAGGTAGCATAAGTTGGGGTATTACTGTATCCAACAATTTGCCATCTCTGGTATTCAAGTTTAAGAAACAATTATTGCTGATAGTAAAATAGAAGTAAGCTTGCACTTTTACTAATTCCTTCCAATGAATTGTTCACATATCCACTGTCTTTCTTTCTTGTAATAACACTACCATCCTTTTTTTTTTTTTTTGTTTTGATGAATTGAGAAGTGCAAATCATTTTCGATACTCTATTCTTATTCACAGCAAATTTTTCTGAATGGTAGGCACAGGGCCGGCCTTAAGCCGATTGCTCCAAATAGGGCCCCGCACTAGCTTGCTACAAAGAATGTAATCGAATTTATTCAAATTAAAATCAATTAATTATTGTTTTTAACAAATTATGTTTTTAAAAATGCTTTTGTTGCATCACAAAAACATGATTTGTTTCCAAGAATGTTTTGCAAATATAAATTACTAGTGGAAGTTCACGATAAAATAAAATAAGATTTTTTAAATGTTCAGATGCGAAATAAGAGTATATATTTCCGTTTGAATGTTGTGGAAAGTGAGCAATTCTTGAATGAAATAGCTAGTATTACACTTATATTACAAACTGATGCCGCTGACATTTTATTGTTCCCGCAGGCTCTCGGCATGTCCGAAGAATCTCTCTTTGCCAGCAGTACGGGGTTCTTGCTAGAGAGGGCTCAACGACATATATATATTTTTTTTTGCAGCTCATTTTACTACTCTGTCTTCTTCGAAAAAGCCCTGATGAGGGAGGTAAAGACATCATGCGATTTGGCGGCTAAAGGCAAAAAAGAAAAAGGGTGTTGTGTGTGTCGGGGGACGGTGGTCAAATTACAATGAGGGGTGGTCCCACCTTTCTTCTGGTTTGCTCGAGGCCAGGAGGATTTGTAAAATACTGGCTGCATTCAGCGACTGAATGATTCACTTATTTTATCAACTGTATATTAATTATTCCAACTTACTTTAAATACATCAAATTATTTAATTTTTGGTAAGCTGAAAGCATTGTTTCAAAAGAATGAATTAGTTTTACATGAAAAAGAAAAACAGTGAACAGGATATGTATCAATACTTGAAACTAAATTTTAAAGACAATGTGTTTTGAATTTTACCGAATTAATGATTTAGATCTTTACATTCATTTGTTAAAAAAGTATTAGGCTGGCTCTTTGAAATCATGAAATTGAATGACGATTAATTTTCGTTTTGACCATGCAAGAGATGGTTTGTTCAGATTGAAATTACAATTATTGCACATTATTTAACCAATTATAACTTGATTGTTTAATCTAATTATAAGAAATAAACAAATATCATAACTTCCAGAGAGGATTATCCTGCCTTAAGTGAACAAATAGATTTAAATTCATAGTTAAAATTTAAACTTATTAAAACTATCCAAAAGTAAATTTGGTTAAAGTAACAAAAAATTAAATAAAAAAAAACCTAGCAAAGCAAGGAAAATGGACTGTATTTTGTTATAACAAAAGAAGGTTTTACATTACTATAATCAAAACAAAATGAATTTTTTATCTCTTTTTTAATGTAAGAAAAACATTAGATTTATAGGTTTGACGAATCTATGAAATGGATTCGACTTTCATTATAGCATTGCAAACTATTGTTAAAAATTAAGCATAACTTTTTTAAAAAGGATTTTCAAATTTAAGAGAAACATTGTCTGACAAATAAACTGGTACATTAGATTTTAAAGATATATTTTTGAAATACAAGAAAGTGTATAAAAGTTTTTTGTGTCGTAATATTTTTTGGATATATCGCTGAAACATACCATATTTTTGCTTAATTTTTAATTAATTAAAATTTTTAAAACGCTCTCCGAGGCGCACATTCCCATCCTTCATAGTACATCTGTACAAAATTTGGTAAGTCTAGGCTCAGCGGTCTATCTTGTGGAATGCAAAAAGAGAGTCACATACTCATACATGCATTTTTATTTACTGAACTAATCGAACTCTCTGTTTTAACTTTACCTTTCAACATTGCGTTTATCTGTGAATTCGTTTGTTATCCAGTCACGACCAACTGCGTTGTTCGACTTTCTTCGAAGATGGCATGAAGGCTCCTTGAAATCATGAAAAACGAATTATATATAAAATATTTTATTTTATTTCAGCCACCTTTTTTTGAGTGAGTACAAATTAGTAATAATTTCATTGTTTTTCTTCCATTGATTCATATCTTAATGTAATTGCTTCAATACTATCTCTGCTGAGCTTCTTTAAAATAATACTTAAATTTTTTAGCTACTACAAAAAATCTGCAGCCCTTCTTTTTAATTATTTATTTGATAGTCTGAATATACCAGCTTAATTTTTCTTTCGCAAATAAAAGCACAAACTTATTTTAATTAGTTATTTTGAAAACGCGCATTGTGATTTTTAAGGTGTAAACACTATATACACCTAAATGCTGAACTAAATATAATCTTAATTTTTTAAACTATATTTATATGGTGTAATTATTTCTAAATCGTTCACAAACTAAATATTGCGTAGGATTTCAGTTTGCCCCATGAGGCTTGAAAGATTTTCTACCCCTGACGTAGGTCATAATTTCTGTGATTGCATATGTAATTGGTCTCTATAATAATGCCTTATAAAAATTCATCAAACAAGGAAACACATTTCCTTATTTAAATATAAAATTTTTTATTTAAAATACTTAAGAATAAAATGCTTAAAGATCAAATTAAATATTAAAACTAAGTAAAAAAAATAATAAATGTAGTTTATTCTATTTTTAATTGCTGTAATTTTGACTTATGAAGTATAAATAAAAATTGTATCTTCTTTGCATTCTGAAGTCTTTTGAAGTTGCTAGTGTTATGAAAAAGGGTTATTGAAAGTCAGTTAATATAATTTGTATGCTGTATTTGACTTCCTAATTAATTATATATTAATAATTAATTATACAATTAGTTATTAATAAATAAAATAATTAATTTTAATTTAATTAATTAAACTTCAATTGATGTAAATTTTAAAAAATTAAATTTATTTTAAATGCTAAATGATGCAAGTTGACTGGGAATCGGGGCTATCAAAAATTGTTTCCAATTGGGCCCCGCACTTGCTAAGGCCGGTCCTGGGTAGGCAGACATTTTTGAAAGAGAGTCAAATAGTGTTAAAATTATATATACCAATTATCGTACAATAAATAAGAATGTTACCATATTTCAGTATACATTTTATACATAAAAATTATTCTTTTTACTTCAACTTTGGAATGCTGCACTACCACACTATTCAGTACTTGTACTATGTTTTACTTCCCCATTGGGCAGATAAACAGTGGCAGGGCATCCACCCCTCACTTTTTGTGGGAACAATTAAAATTTTATTTAACTGTATAAAACTAGAAATTATAAAAAAGCAATACTGTCCGAGAAATCGAGTTAATTTTGTAGTTAAATTTTAAAATTTTGTTGTCTATAAATTTATTGCCTCCCTACTCCAATTGCCACTACTGGAGATGAAAATGTTTGTAGGAAAGCATGGATGTTATCAGGGCCAGTTATGAAATACGCAACTTGCCTGTCCTCTCCCCCAATTTTGGAGCTTCAAGATGTTTTTTTTTGCATTATTTTTAGCGTAAATTAATTGTGTGCTTTCAATTGCAAGAGCTATGTACTCAAACTTATTCAAATTAAAACCAAATATTGTTTAAAATTCTGAGCATTATTGCCTGGCAAACTTTTTATTAGGGTATTAGATTGTGTTAAAAAGTTTGTATTTTTTTTACCATTTTGTTTACAATTACTTTTAAATTAAAATTTTTTTTATATATAAGATATTGAAACTGACTCGGTGGAAGGTAACTTTCAATCAAATGTTTCATGTTTCAGTTTGTCGTTATATGCATTATTTAGAAACCGTTTGCATTAAGATTAAATAAAAAATATCTGGTTTCAGAATTTAGGGATGGGGAAAAGGGACAAGGTGAAACTTGCATTGCCTGTAGGCCACTAAAGGGCTTAATCGGTCCTGGATGTTATACTTGTTTGACAGTTCTGCTACGTTTTGAGAAAAGATACAACTTACTATCTGAATATTTCTCACAACCTTTCAATAGGTATATCTGTCTACCTGGTTCAGGTCTAGCTGGAATTCCAATTTTTTTTACTTTCTCAAATCGGAGGAAGAAAATTTCACAAATCTAGAATTTCTAAATATTTGAATAGTAGACTCATTATCTTTGTCGAAATTTGTTTAAGAAAAAATATATATTTTAGAGATGAATTGTAGCATGATGGAATACCTTTGTACACTTACAACGTAGATGTATAAAATTCCGTTCAAGAACCTACTTGTATACAGTGTTCAGAAAGATCATTAACAAACTTGAAAGCATAGAAACATGGGTCGGAAACACAAAAGGCTCTCTTTGTCAGTGAATTAAGTAAAAGAAAAGGATACACCTGGTAAAATGTTCAACTTGTAATGAATGAAATACAAATTTACAATAGCATGATGCAGCTTCATGAAAAACAACATTACAAGAAATACATAGCATGACAGATATGATAATGGCAAATGGACATGTCAACAACAAACCTTTGAAGTTTGTTGTCCAAAGGCAATACCGTTTGAAGTGATACAAGCTTTGTATGTTGTTATTCATGTAACTGGATTCTTGCGCTATTGTAAATTTGTATTGTACATTTTATTCGGCATTACCTTTTCTTTTACTTAATTCGCTGACCGAGTCCCTTGTAACGAATCCCCTTTGCATTTCCAACCCTATATTCTATTGCAGAAATAGCTTTTTCCTATATGCCTGACAAAGCCTTAAAGTTTTAAAACAACCATTTTGAATACTCTATATATTATAGGGGGGAAAATTTACTGAGTAACTAGAAAGTTTTGAAAAATTCTTTACTTTCAATGAACCATTCTCTTCATTCTAGCAGTTTCTCATCCCTAATATCTGTTATAATGTGTACTTCTGGTTCTAATCTAACACTTGAAATGTTAAGTGAAAAGCGATTGTCTGCATCAAAATGTTTTGTTTATCATATTAAATTTTCTATTGTTAGGTAAGAAAAACAGAAAGTCACAAAACAATTCCCATGCATAACCCCCCCCCCCACCACCACCACCAAGCTTAGCAATTATCTTTTTTAATGTTCAGAAACCAAAAAGTTCATGAAATGTTTTGAAACATAAAGCAATTTTAATACATTTCTTTTCTACTGCATTTTAAAGGAGTTTTGAAGTGGCTTGCAAGCAGGCTTTTGTGTTTAATAGACATAAAAATTCTGGTTAAACAAAAAAAAGTCGACAACAAAATCAAACATTATATAAAATGATTTATATTTTGCTAAAACTATATTACAACCTTACAAACAATTCTTGAATAATAAACAAAATATTTCCTCTCAGAACAAAAAAGTAACATAATAGATCACAAAAGTAATCCATTCCATATGAGAAAATGCACCTGAATGACAATGTATTGAACACATTATAAAATCACAGAGATTCTTAAGAGAAATCGACTCTGCATAAGCAGCATTCACAACAAAGATTCTCCAAAGGTCACAAAAAGGGCATAACAGGATCTGGAATGTCAGGACACAAAAGCTTAAATAGGTTGTTTAAAATAGAGAAATTCTTCAGAGGTTGAGCAGAAATAGGTCTTGAAAGATAACACCTCTACTGAAGACTTTAAATTTGCGAGGCAGGGCAGAAAAGTGTTCCATGAGATTTTTCAGGGAATGGAACGGGTCTTTGGGAGGCTAGACTTGTACAAAAATGAGACCCCACACTTGGGAGGCAGGACCGAAAGTGACTTTCACAGGCTACATTTCCGAGGTGGGTCAGAGGCAGGCGAAGAATCATAGCTACCACGTATTGAGGCTTGAAGAGCAATGGGGGTGAGCCATTCACGAGGCAGGCACTGCTGCAGGAAAGGAATGCAAGAGCTAAAATAAGCCAATCGATTCACCCAAGAAGGTATCTCAGATCCACACAGAATCTGTAGAAAAATATATGGGATAAGTATTAAAGAGATCATACATACAGTTATCAGTTCATGTATTAATTTTCAAAAAATGCCACATTTCAGATATTTTTTCAAAAACTTTTAATCACTTCATACAATTTTATTTTTCTGAAAATCATCGTTCTTTTGCACATGTATGAAATTTCAATTCCATGTGGGTCAAACTTTTCAAATTAAACAAAATCTGAAAAAATATTTAATTCTATCAAACAACTGATTTTATAAACAAAATATTAATTTGCAAATTTAAAAATGATGGCCAATATTTTTTCCCGGTAAGGCAGATCAGAGTTTTATATTTTTTAATATTTTATACATTTTGAAGAAAATTACTCGTAGTTGTGAACTAGAGTGGAGGATATATGAAAAACTTTTCCCAAGTAAGAAATGACATCTTTTACCCTTTTGTAAACAAGAAACAGGATTTCCATTTTGAAATGGAAGGGCCTACTGAATTCACAAAATATTCATCTACAGGGCTTAAACAAGATCTCATTTCTGCATAAAAAGTTTCATTTTATACAAAGGTGTATCAGTATCCTTCTCTGCGTGATAGGAAGATAACAAAACATTCATATTCCATTTCTATAATTGAAATCATGTTAAAAATCCACTTACAACAGAAAATCTACTAATATTCAACTATATTGAGTTAACTAACCTTTGTGAAGCTCTCGGAAAAGTTATTGCAATTTTTGCTCATAAGATGATAACAATCTCCTTTAAATTCTTTCCCAAGTTCTTCAACCACTCGCCTCACCTCTTGTTCAGTGAAATCTGTGTAACCAATCAGTATTGCTTCCCTGTAAGATAGTCAACAAATAAACATTCTGAAGTTAAAATTTGCATTAGTGAATTTTTTAACACAACACTGAAGAAAAATATAATACATGGAATTACTTTTAACTGAAAATACTTCTTAAAAGTTTTATATGAAAGCATCGGCACTTGCACATTAAAGCAGCCACCGAGCTTACTTGGCAAACTCTGTATTTCACCAAGCTCATAAGTTCAGTGTTCTAGCGAAGCTACAATGTTCTGGCTCCCACGGATGGCTAGCAAAGCCATACAGTTTTTTTAAGTTACACGAATCTGCCTGGTTCCCACTTAGCTTTATTCACACACACAAAAAAAACCAAGTAATACTTTTCAGAAACCAATTCTAATTTAAGAACAAAAGCAACACGTAAATATATGAGCAAAAAAGTGACACAACTACGAAACTGCAAGTTTTTATAGGGCTGTAAATGTTTTGGGCAAGATTTTACCACCATCTTGGCGATCTCGGTGGCCGCTTTAACGTGCAAATAAATTAATCGACTCTCTTTCCGAGAATCATCTTACCTGAACCTGAAATGGTCCCCCAAGTCAGCTGCATCTCTAGGGTGGATCTCAAAAATTCCAGAAAAGTTGAAAGGATGGCCACCATATGCAAATTCTAAAATTTAAAAATAATTAACACTATAAAATATATGAAATATAAATTATAGAAATAAAATATTTCTCTTTTTTTTAAATTATAAAAGCAGCTCAAATTTATTTAAGTAACATTTTTCAAAACTATATCTTTCTCCAAAGATGCATAACACCACAGCATACTCCCGAACTCAGAGCCAAGATGGCTCCCTGTTGGTTTAATGGGTATGTATGAAACTTTATTGAAAAGCAAAAACATTAAGAGATAAAAAAACACATAAACGGGAACTTAACTAAACGTAAATAGAGAATGATGTAATGGATACATAGAGAGTTACAATCTGAATATAATATAGACTATATACAAGAGGAATTATCAGATGAGTGCTGTGATAGGGTAGAATGTTAGCTCGAGTTACATTGTTGCATACAGATGCAGCTTCATGATTCAGGGATATTAGTGTTGTTCGATGCAACGTTAAAGAAAAATAGATAACGTATTACAACCAGTTACATTGAGGATTATTGTCGCAACCCTCCCACAGATTGTGGGACTGTTTCTTGTGTTCTGTCTTGTTACTTTTACTTAGGGATTGCTGAAATATTACCTGAGAATTGTTACTCCAGGGTTGGCAGTGGTGTGAAGGGTGAATTTTTCAAATGAATTACAGAAGAAGATTTATAAAAAAAAAAAAAGATAGATACCCACAAAAAATAAAGTTAGGAAATAAATCTCTACTAATAATAAAGGAATCTGTGTTGGCACTCTATAGGGCAGACCACTGGACTTAGAGCTATGAAATTAGGCACAAACAAACTTTGGAGGGTGGGAATGTCCACCTCAGAGTCCTTTTTTTTTTTAATTTTAATTAAAAATCAAGCAAAATTTGGGCATTTTTCTTTAATAACTTCTAAAAATATGACGGCACAAAAATCACTTTTACACCATCTGAAAATGCAAAAAATTACCTTTTCAAAGATATTAAATAAGTTGCAATACAATTTTGTCTCTAATTTTAATAAAATTTTTAGGCATAATTACAACAATGCTTTTCATTGTGCAATGAAATTCAAATAGTTTTCATTGTTTAAACAAATAATTATTTGCGTGTTTCTCTTCCATTGTTGAAAGCTAAAACATAACATTAATATCTTTATGTTTAATGCCATGTTTTAATCCTTTTTATTAGTATGTTTTAATCCAGCTAACATGTTGCTAGATGTAAAATGTGCTGCACCATTTTAATGTAGATATTAAATACATATTTTGCAAGAGGAACAAGACAGTGAGTGAAGTTGGTGTCAACAATCTGCAATCAGATGTTAAATGAAATGGACAGCTACTTGACTCCCTTAGGGACATTCATGCAGACAATGAACAGAACAAGTGTAAAGGTGAATGAAAGAACATGGGTTAAGTGTTTATCACAATTTGAAATTTAAAATTAATTTGTTTAGGGAACCATGAAAATCAGATTATGCATAAGAGATTCAATTGAAATTATATTTGCAGTGAACAAGCTAGTTGCCAAAGGTGGCTAGTATAACAAATACAATTTTTTTTTTAAATATAAATATCAGATATCATATATAAAAATAGTAGGTATTTATATATAATTTGAAACACAGAAAATTCAAATCTGGTTCAAAATGATATAAGTGTATTGGAAAGGAAAAATTGAAATAAAATAGAGAAACATACCTGTACCATAAATTTCAACACCAGAGTGAAAAACACCAATGCCAAGTGGAGATGTGTAATCATTGATCCAGTACTAGAAACCATACACACATCATAAAAAAGTTAAATTATTTATTCTTTCAAGTAAATTTTATCACACAAAAAGAAAGGGAAAAAGAACTATAAGGAGAATTTAATATAATTCCAAAATCTGAACAGAAATAATTCCAAAACTTTAAATTTGCTATATATTAAATTTTAGTCTTATGGTTTAGTAAAAAATATTTTTAACCCTCTGACTGCCACAACGGCTTTACCGGCCCGTCATGCAAGCTGCCAGACAAAAGGGCGAATTGTCGCATGCTTGTTTCCTTCCCCTTTTCAAAAGGGTAGTTAAACGATGTGGGGCAATCTTATCTTGTTAACAATGGTTTATTTTCCCCTGTCACTCTTGATTGATGTCTCCAGTAAGTGTTCGAGAGCAGATGCTTAATTTACGTTACTCTTTCTGCTTGCTAACTGCTCAAATGCCTGAATATTGGAAAGTTTTATATCAGGAATAAATTAACAAAATATCGTTTGCTGATATTGATGAATTCTATTTAGTTTTAATGAATTTCAGAGTGGAAATTTTTTTAATGTATATTATTATAAAACCAATATTGGAAAGTACAGTAAACTCTCGATTATCCGGCATTCAAGTATCCGGAAAGCTGAACTAACCGGAAAAATTAGAAAATGAGTTTTTCTAAAAATTTTACATCTGCGAGCCAAAATTTAGCACGCGCATGTGCCGTTCCATTCAGGCGGACAATTTATTTCTGGAATGCAGAGTTCGTTCCGCAAGGAGGGGCGTAGAAAGGAAAAAAAATATATATACAGTACTGTGATTTACACGCAGACTTGTTTTAGGGAGGAGGGGAGGTTCAAAAGCAAATGTGAGAACCAAAGTAAATAAATAAAAGGTCCTCACTTTTCGCTGAAAAACAAGACCTAAAAATGAAATTGACAACCAAAAAAAAAAAAGGGACAGAATCGGTACAAAAAAAAAGCTCATGGGGTGGGGTACTCCAGATTGGTAAGTCTCTTCCTTTTCCTTTATTTATTTACTCTCCAAATGCCAGCATATGTTGATTCCGATTACATCTGTGCAGGAGAATTGGAGGCGCGAGTACTGCGCAACAACCCTTGCGATCTTCTAAAAGATAATTAATTTTGGTATTCAATCTGGGATTTGTTTATGATCTCTTAAAAGTTTTATTATGCTTGCCGAGTAGAATATTTTTCAGTTTCGTCGGCTATTTTTACAGTCTATATATTTACGGTAAAAATTCGGCTACAGATCATACTTTTTTAAAATTTTTATCATCAATGTTAAATTAAAATCTTCATAATGTTTTGTAAATACGTTATGGAAGATACAGAAAAAATTCTTAAAAATTATATTTAATGCACATTTCAAAATGACAAAAATTATTTGGCCGAAAAAATCTTTGAAAAAAAAAAGTCTACAATCTACCTCCCCCCATTTTCCCCATCACACTCAACTATCCGGAATTTTCAGGTATCCGGAAAGCGGAGTTTCCCGAGCATGCCGGTTAGTTAAGCTTTTACTGTATGTAAATAAAATGTGCTGATTTTTTTAAAAAATAAAAATTGTGTTTGTAGTATTTCTTTTTCCAAACAGTATTTTAAAGTCTTATTATGAATACAATGACTTAAATATTCGTACTTTAAAATGTCTTACTGATAAAATATAAAATCCATTGATTTTTTTTAGTAAATTATGTTTATAACAATATAAAGTATTTTCCAAAGCTAAATCTTTTTCCTACCAATACTTTAAACCATCTTAATTATAAATGGAATGAATTAAATATTCGTACTTCAAAAAAATCTTACAGATCAGTTGAATATTGGCAGATATTAGGTATTCAGACTGCTGTTTAAGTCAGAAAATGTAATTTTTAAAACAATAATGCAATTAAAAGTTCCCGTTGATTAGAATACCCAGGGTTTAATTGTTACATTCATTAAAATTCGACATTTTTCTTTTCTTCATAGCAATTACATTTTGTGTTTAATAACAACTGTGTGCTTTCAAAAGGTATTTGTAAGGAAAAGGACAGGCTTTGACTTCGTTACTTTTAGCAGTATACCAACAATATTTATAAATAGTAAGTTTCACCTAAAAAGAGAATATCACGCCCAAGTAAATATTCTCTATCCGGTGTCGCCTCTTTTGTTCTGCTTTGTAATTTTAAATTCTATAATTTTTAGCAAATTTTGATTTATTTACTCTGGAAATAATTTTGCTTTTTATACATTTATCTTAATGATAGTTTCCAACTTTTGAACTTTTTTTTCCTCTTTTAGATACTAATAAATAAATCTGAGCAATTGCTCTGGAAATAAATTTCTTTATAATTAAATAAATCAAAATTATTTTAGGTTTTAATAAATATAATATATTACTTACTTACAGTGAGTTATCTAGATGAGTACGTTCTTGAAATAAAAAAATACAACTCTTAAATGATCAAATTTTTCTGACACAGCAATGATTTTAAAATGGTACCTTCATGCTTATTAAAATCTAATATCATGTTTTCGCATCAAATTTGTCTTTTACTGTTATAATCATATACAGCAGTAAAAAATAAAGGTTTTAGAAAATATTTTACTGAAAATATATAGTTTTATCACAATTTGTAAATGACCCCTATTAAGTCAGCAAGGATTTGGATGGATAAAGGAGACAGTAAAAGAACCCCCCATGACACAAATGACCTCTTGCTTACCAGAAGGGGGAGGGAAATGTTTACCTACTTTCATTTCTGTCCTCCGCTGTTCTGGGTTTTAAAAGAAATAGATTTCAAAGCACTGTGGCTTTCAGAGGGTTAATCTAGACATATGCATAGCTATCCAACACAATATTGTTAGGTATAGTACTTAATTACTAGGGTTATCATAAACTTTTTTTTATTCTTAGGCTAGTTTTGTGAATTTTTTCTAGAAATTCTCATTGTCATAATGTCTTCCTGACCCAAGTATTTACATTACAAATGAATACTAAAAGACCATTTTTTCATAAAATTTTGCTTCTGTAGATTCCTGTCCAATGTTCAAAAAGCTGAATTCAGCATGTTTTTATTTTGCCTATTTGGCTAAAAGAGGTGCTTTGTTTCCTTAAGGAAACTTAAGGTAAGTGAATTACAAATTCTATAAATTTCAAATCAGAATCCATTCAGTTTTTGAGTGGTATATGTATGTCAATTTTCAGTTAGAGATTGTCATCACATATGAAAATAGAATTTAATCAGAATCTTGAGCAGGCATGATTTTATATGCACATATCAATTCCACACTGGACTTGTGCAACTTTCATCAGTCTCATTCAGCAACTGGAATCAGTCATCTCCATACTGAAGAAAGCATTGCAATCAGAATTTTCAGGAAAACACTGAGGAATTAAGGACAAATCCTCAAGAAACATGATCAGGAATCTCATGCAGTTCCTTGCAATATCTATTTAGAAACAGCCTGCATTCTAATTGTTATTAGACAGTATAAGAAGGCATCCATGATTGAATATTAAAATATTTAACTGCAAAAACTCTTAAGTATTTAATTTAGTTAACAGATTTATTAAATGTGAACCCCTCATTATAATTTCTTTTCACATGTTTATTTATCTCCTAATTTTTCTAAGCATGTACAGCATTCCAAACTATTAAAGGCAAGGCATACTAAGCATGCACCTGGGGCTCACGAAACAAAGATTTTTTCAGTTTCTTATGTTTTATTTTAAAACTAAAATCAGTAAGCAATCTTCCATGTTACATTGAAAACATTTTCTAAATTTTGGTACACAATATCTCCGTAGTTACAGCTCACTATCTGGAATTAAGTTGCCACATTTCTATTTAAAAAATTCTTTAAAAAACATTATAATAAAAGAAAAAAATTTAATGATGAACCTTTGATTTGCATTTATATATCATATATTTAAAGGTTTGTTTTGGAAATATACTTTGTAGCATTTGTAACTCATTAAAAAAAATTAAGACATATTGCAAAACTGAACACCATACTATGTTTTTTCATTGTAAAATGAAACACATAGTATATTTTATATTGGCTAATAAATTAACAATACTTGGTATTATGAAACAGAAATGGCAGAGAAGGTGAAATGTATAGGTACATATGTGTGATGTTTTTAGAGGGCCACCAACAGGCTTAATTCATTCCTTTGGGGTAGGCATCATTAGTTGGTTAATCACCAAATGTACTTTGTTCGTGTCTCCCTTTGGGGCTATAGTCTACTCTTCTTTCCATATACGTTCAAAAAACTTATCAGAAATCCTTCCAATTCTAGATATAGCGACATTGCACACATTTAAAGCAGAAATCTTGGTGTACATCTGAAGTGCTGAGCTTTTCTTTTTATTGTATAAATAGCAATGCTTTCAAAGAATCCTACAAATGATTCAGGCATTTCAGATTTTAAATATACATCCAAGCACAAACACGAATGAAGTGTTTCATCAATCATTTTCATCTTGCTCATTTTCTACAGATATTTATCTTTAGAATAAGAGGAAAAATCCTCAAAATTAAGAGGAGAATGAAACAAAATTAAATGAATAAATTCAAGCAAAATAATATGTTTATAACACTTCCATGTTAAGATCATCCGTCTTGCATCAATTTGTAAGATATGTTACCTTTAAGTTCTTCAATATTAATTTAACAAACATATCTGAAAATCTTGAGTAATATACTACCTAACAAACAGTTACTGATAAGTTTTGCATAGTTAATTCCGATATCTTTGTTAAGGTTTATAAAAATTGCATTTACATAAATATTAGAGTATTATTATTCAGATTTGGAAGTTCGCACATGAATTGAAGCAAAAAATTACACCAAATTCATTTTTAAAAAAATTTCACAATTCAGCGCTAACGTATCACAATGTCCTTTAAACAGATGATCTTGACTTGCTTCAAAACAACTTAATTATAAATGACTGAATCCTTATTAAAATTTATTATAATCAATTGAAAAATAAGTACTTACCATATCGTATACATTTAAAATTACCGGTTCACGAGCCATATTAAAATATCCGTTAAAAATCCAAGATCATAAAATAAATAAAAATTAAAATCATCCTAGATTCATAATTAAATTTGGCTAGCTCCACATATTTCTCATTAAGAAACGTATAAACAGAAATATCCTACAAAAAGATGCATAAAAACTGTCAGCTTATGGAGCCATGAAACACCTAAAACAGACTCGAAACGAAACGCAAACACACAATGAGCGAAAGAGAAACCTGCGATCGATTGTTTGGTTTTCCGAAAGAAACGGAGAGGAGAAGCAGCTGACTAACATGCCAGATTTCAAACAAAGAAATTAGCTAATTTATTCGACAGGAGCGCGCCATCTTGTTTTCATTTTCTGTCACTCAGTTTGCATAGGAGCTCATATAATTATTGTTATGCCTTCAGAAAACGAAGGAAATTCGGAACGCAATGGTTCGAATCCAGAATAGGGATGACGAATATTTGACGAACTGTTATTTTCTACGCAATCTCAAAAAATCACAAATACCAGTGATGAATACTACTGTCCAAAAGTTGTGATTCAGTCATTTGTATAAAATGTACGCAAAGTGTTTTTTATTTTAATTTCATTTCTTTTTTAATATAATTTTGCAAGGTTTTAGTTTTTAGTTCTATATACTGTCAACAGATGGCGCCATCAAAGCTACTCTGAAAGCTCTCACATATGCATGAATAACTACCTTCCCAGAGCCGTACCGAGGGGGTGGCGAGATTGGGGGCGCAAAAATAACTATTTAAAAAACTAAGAGCTAGATTGATACGATATGCTCCGGTCTGGTCACGGGTACGGGGGTAAGAGACGGCGTTCTATTCTGTATAAATAAAAAGGAATTTGAGAATAAGTCTTCAGTGGTTCACTAAACATTACGGGAGCGGATAGTTGTTTTATCCAGCGGTCAAGTTGCGAGTTTGTCTGGTTGTGACCCCCTTACACAGAGAGAGAGAAACGGCCCGTGCCTTTTCTTGAAACAAAATAGCAAGTATTGTTTAGCAACGGATTCTGAAACCCTCCGCGCTTCTGCGCATGCGCCGGGCGGAGTTATTTTCCTCAAAGTAGTGGAAAAGTGAAGAATGGAAGAGGAGATGCTTACATTTTACTTAGCGTGTACTAACAAAGAACTCCGGAAATGACTCATTGCCTAGCATCCCTTTCCGGTGTAAAATCGTCCAAAAGTGCTAGTTTTGGAACCCTTTGCTAAACAGTAGCTTCATGTTACAAACTGGGAGTGCGGCAATGAGCACTTTGAGTTTCTTGCTGCCGCAGGGAAAGAGTCCCTCCAGCAAGGCGAAAAGGGTCCTTCTTTGACCATGGGTGTAGTTCTTGCCTAGAGATGGCAAAACAACGTGCTTTTTCTTCTTTTTTGCATCTTATTTTACAGCCGTAAAATAGAAGGACAAGGGAACTCGCCTGCCTTAAGAATCTTCTTCGAACCTCTAAGACGCCGATAAGAAAGGAGGGAAGGCGAAAAATGCACGTAATTTGGCTATTAAAAGCTCAAAGGAAAAGGGGAATCGCGCTTTTTCTTAGAGTTTTGTGTTTCAGGGTGGGAAGGTCTTATTTTATCTTGTTTACTATATTGTAGGAAGGATAAAAGAGCCTCGTCCTTCTTGGACGAGTGGTCATTTGATACTTTTTTAGCGGCAAATAATACGAAGGAAATGTTGTATTTCTGTTTTTGTTTCATCAGAGAGTGGACGCATAAAGAAATAGTTGGACAATTTCATTCTTTTAGATAGTTAGGAGATAAATTAGTTTTAAAGAGGTGAGCTCAAATTATTTCTGTATTTTTAAATTGCTTTTGTTGTATTAAATACTAGCCGCCTTCTACTGCCAGCTGATTCGCCCATTTTATTAATTATATATTATTTATGCCAACCAATTTTAAAAACCTCAACTTATTTAATTTTTCGCAAGCTAATTTGAACTAAATTTTAAGGCAATATGTTTTGCATTTAATAAAATTAATGACTTTGATTTTTGCATTCAATTGTTAAAAAAAGTCTTAGGCAGAATGGCTCTTTAATATCATTAAATTCAATGAAAATTAATTTTTATTTCGATCCTGTATAACATTAGCACAGCTTCCCATCTGGATATTTTGAAAGTTATTTTAAAGTATGGGTTATGAAATGCTTATACCAACATCAAAATAGCATTGTGGATATTTATGACAATGCCTGTGAGTGTTGCATCTTGTGAACGCAATTTCAGCGAATTAAAATTAATTAAAAACTACTTAAGGTCGAGTATGGGTGAAAGTAGACTGTCAAATTTATTATTGTCAATAGAATACGAAAAGACATCAAAACTAGACTTCAATGAAGTAATAAACGAGTTCGTCTCACTCAGAACAAGGAAATTAAAATATAATTCCTGATTTTTCACTAACAGTCATTACAACCTATTTATAGCTTTTCAACCAAATGTAACAGTGAATTCACCATTTTGAATTTTTAATCATCTAGAGCAGCGATTCCCAACCTTTTTTCACTCGCGTACCCCTTGATTAGTCTTTTTATTTTTGAGTACCCCTTACTGTCAACTACCTCTTCGAAAAGAAGTTCTGAACTTGAAGTTTTGAAGTTTTTTTTTGCGAAAAGAAGTTTTTTTTAAATAGAGCCAAGGACTTAGGTTAGCTTAAGAATCAAA